>JAJIYU010016318.1:0-12232 GCA_030144865.1 Tinospora cordifolia | reverse complement strand
AGTATAGGGAGAATTTTTGGGGTCGTTTGGTAGGAGAAAATATCATCAAGCATAAGAATGAAAATCACGAACAGTTTCATGTAAAATTGTCATAATTCTCGTTTCTACGCCTATGACTACCCCTTACTAAGTAAATGCTTTTAGGTTGGACTTGAAAACTATAACATAGAATTATTGTATAATTAGAAAATTTGTAATATCCTTTTAAAATCATAAGTGAATAATTACTCATAATGCAAATAGTGTTGGATTTTAAATCAAGTGATAGGGATTCAAATCTCAGCTATATGACTCAATCTAACTTAGGAGAAAGGATATGACAATAATAGATTCTAATTTAAGAACTTGAATTTTGTTGTCAATGATAACAAACTCAAGTTACCCTTGGCTTCCTTGACGTTACATGCTAAGTGTTTGATTAAATTCTTAAACGGCCTAGGCACTTCTATTCCATGTTATTGATTATCTAAATAAAGTTCAAATTCTGTGAGATGATAGTTGATATAGCTGGAATCTCTATGAGACTGGTACATTGAATAATTGCTATTTTGTAGGACATGCATTTGTTATATATATATATATATATATATATATATATATATATATATGTTTATTTTAGTTCAATTTTCTATAAATTGTTTTAGATTTGAGGTTTCGGTAAGTGTACTATTTACCCATTTCACATTTCTTTTGTTGGTATTTCATGTTTTGGATTTAAAAAATACAAGCATAAGCAGAAGGAGTTCATATATGTATATATATGCAGAAGAAATCTGGTCTGAAGCAATTTTGAAAATTCTGTCAATATTTAAAATAAAAAATAATAAAAATAAAAAAGAGCACGTTAGTCAGGGAGAGTAAGAAATGAAGCGAGGGCCTCACATATAGCAGTAGTGTTGCGGTGCCACGTTAGGGCATCACGTCGCTAATGGATAAGCATTATTTCCCTTCTTTTATTTCACTTGTTTCGCAGTTGTCAGGATGGATAACAATTGGATAGTTTGGCCTTTTTGGTATTCGAACTCTAATTAAAAAAAATTAGGCATATTATTACATAGCACATTTGTAGGGTGTTCCAAGATGATCAAATTGGCAAAGAGAAAACGTTGGCCCAAGTTTGTCCTAGAAGAGGGTGAAGAATTATATTGGTCACTTGCACAATAAAAAGTTTGTGCAACTGAATATTCAATGACATAAGTAATAACATAAAAAATAACATAAATAAGCAAAGTTAATTTTACTGATGGTTAATCAACTTTATAGGTAGTAACGGATTAGTCATAAAACTTAATTTTGTAATTAAAAAAAAAAGTGAACTTTTTAAAATGTAACACCAATCACTCATAATAGAATCAAACTGTCAACACGAAAAAAATGCTCACATCGCACACACCTCATACCCATGACATTCTTTCTTTCTTTCACGTGAAACACAAACTACCATGTCATTGCACATTCATCTTCTTTCTGGTAAAAAAAAAAAAAAAAAAAAAAAGAATCATCTCCTTTTTCAACTTTTGTTGAGGTGGCAACCTTATTTGTTGAAGATATCACACCAATTGTCTTCTTCATTCACCTTCATCTTCTTTCTCTTTGTTCCTCTTCTACTCACCTTATTCCATGACTTAACACCTTCTAGAAACTTGTCGAAAAGTTTGTGGTTATGTAGAACTAGTGTGACAATCTTTCCTTGCGTTTTCTTTGGCTTCTCTTCTAATTACCTCAGTCGCCGACTGCGATAATCAGTTGATCCTCTATATTTTCAATCATTCTTCACTTCTCTCGTGCTTTTATTGCTATTTCAGTTCATTCTAAACCTGCACAGACACTCAAAACCTTTTTAAGACATTATATTTACATAAAAAATGCTAGATATAACATTAAATCATGTTAATATGTAACTAATCATGCAATAATGTTGTAAATGTATATGTAAGTAAATATAAACAAATACACTTAATTTCCTATTAAACTCATGTAAATCATACATAAAATATATATAGTATAGTTAGTCTGCTATGCAACTAACGTACCCCAAGAATTAATAAAACTTTATTGAATAATAGTTAGAGTAAATAAAATAAAATACTTGAAAATATAAATTTTGATTCTCGAGACTAAGAAAAAAAATCCAAGATAAGTTCTTATGGCCAAAAGGTGACATTTGACCTTCATGGGTAAAATGTAACTTTGCCCCCAGGAGTAAAACAGTAATTTCACTTAAACTATGGATAAAATTATAATTTTATCACCCAGAGGTAAAACGATCATTTTACTCAAGCAAGTCACATGAAGCATGTGGGCAAATAAATCACACAAACCAAGCAAGTCACATGATGCATGTGGGCAAGTGCGTATAAATGTTACCCTTCATTTTCCTTCAAACTATCACATTTCATTTTTTTTGTTCTTCATTTTCTTCTTAGTTCTCTTTTAGCTCAAGAAAAAAAGAGCCTCATTATTCTTTTCTTCTTCATTTTCTTCTTAGTTCTCTTCTAGGGCAAGAGAAAGAGAGTTTCCTTATTCTCTTCTTGAGTGAAGAAAGAAGGTTAAAAGCTTAAGAAAGCTCAGAATAACGTTGTAAGGAAAAGAAGGATTTAAGCGTTAAAGGTGGAGATGAATACTCATACTCTTTAGTATTATTTTAGTTCTAAATATGAGGCATGATTGATTGCTTATCTTTACTGAATGTTTAGAAGCATGCAAGGGTTGTGATGACTAGTTACTTGAATAATTGCCTACCTGTTGTATTATTGATAGCATGTTGTATAACTCATATATGTGTAATACTACTTCAATGATATGTTATATGCATGGTATGAAAATTAGACGAAGTTGGTCGAAATTAGCCGAATTAATTAGATAATTTGGACAATCGAAACGAAGTTCGCCTGTAATTATAAAATTATAAAATTTCGTTGAAATCTTCAAAAAATCAGCGAAGTTCACTTAAAATTGAAGTTTTGAAGATTTTTGTAAAAAAAAAATTGTATAAAAGCTGCGAAAAAGAGCATTTTTAATGAAAGAATTTATGTGGTGCACAAAGAGAAGGAAGAACAAACTATAACTTGGAAGAAGAGATGATAAAGAGAAGAGTAATAAGAGAAAAATAAGCTAAAAGCCTAAGAGAAGAGACGTTGAAAAAAGAAAAAGGAAAACCAAGGTTTATGTTTGCAAGACCGTTAGGGTTTGACAATAAATTTTATTTGTTTTTTTCTTTTCTCTAACAGTTTTAAGTTAACACATGTGATATGCATAAAACATTGCTACTGTTAAAATACACGTTCAAAACCATTACATGTATACTTTTATATGTAAAATATATTTATTATGTTTGTTTTTGGTATTTTTAATAAAAATTTTGCATATTTTAGCACTTACATAGTATTTTTTTTTAATTTGTCTAACTTGGTAAATTTTTACAAAAATTCTTTCGAATTTCTCGAACTCTTCAAATTAATTCTAATTTTTAAAGGTCGAAGTTTGGGGCGAAGTCGAATTTTCATTCCTTGGTTATATGTACTATATGATAAATAGCATGTACTATGTGATCTTATACATGACTAACAATTTATCAAATTATTTTATGTGTTTATACCCAAGAATATGGATACTGTTAAGTATGCTCATAGTCACTTAACAAAGATGATTAAGAAATCTAACCACGTACCAAG
The DNA here is from genome assembly GCA_030144865.1 of Tinospora cordifolia. NCBI lineage: Eukaryota > Viridiplantae > Streptophyta > Magnoliopsida > Ranunculales > Menispermaceae > Tinospora > Tinospora cordifolia. The sequence continues at coordinate 8,558 of JAJIYU010016318.1, read as the reverse complement.
GCAATCATACTAGTACTATGGCAGTAGTCTAGTGTCATCGTGGGTGTCTCCAACCCCACCCAAGAGTTGATATTGTTGTCATGGTTGGTGATAGTATTAAGATGGGACTGAGGGTCGAGTTAAGACCTTACTCCTAAGTTTGAGTCCTGAATAGGTAACTGGCTTTTGGGCATTACTTCCAATACTCCAGACCAATAGAGAGATACTAAGGAAGGTCCTTTCGATCTTAATGACAACCATTAATAATTAAACTGTATGAATTGCCTAATATTTGACAAGTGTGTGCATGTTTTGTATTTTGACTTTAATAATATTGTGCATGATCCATTGGGCTCTCAAGCTCACCCCACTCATTTTTTTCAAGTAATCACTAAAGATACTTGTACGGACATGTGAAGAGGAGTAATTTTGTAGTAGTTTCATGGCTCATAGTTGAGGTTATGTAGGATTAGAGGTTTACTTACTATTTTCAATTGTAAAATGTGAGACCCACTTTATATTGTTTATTTATTTGTTGGAGTTGGTCGTTGGTCCAAGCATTCATTATTTTGTATGACTCTCAGCCATGGGGCCAGTTTTTAATCATAATTTAATGGTAAGCTAATGCCTTTTATTTAATTGATCATTACAATGTTATTGGTTATTCATATTATAAATTAATTTATTGTTCACCCTCATATGATATGGGATGTGACCTGATAAAACCATTAGATTAGATGATTGAAGCGAGAAATAGTAATATTTCTGTTCCTAAATAGTGAAACGTGACAAAAGCAGGAGTAATTGCACATGCTTTTCTAACTATGAGACAAATATATTAATTGTAAAAAATTTGGGGATTGGAATGTTATATAACCCCTTGGGCCCCTAATATCTTTGGCCGGGGGGGGGTTGCGGTGGTTAATTTTTAAAAGCATTTATTTATTTATTTATATTAAACAAATTTTAATTATTTAAGATTTTTTTATTCAACCTCCAAAATACAATTATAAAAATTATGACACAATCTACCAAAGTTAATTAATTTTTTTTATTCATTCTTAAAAAACTTAAGAAGAAAGTAATAAGTTTTCAGGAGTGATTTAGGGTAATTAACTTACTTTTGACTCATTAAAAACTACTCTTTGGATTTGCAAAGTTAATTTATACTTGAGTCGTTGAAATCTACCTTAAAAAAAAAGAAAGAAAAAGAAAAACTAATAGATTTTCATTTCCAAACTTGCCCACCGTTAACTTCGCAAATCCAAAGCAACCTATCAAGTTTCTTCTAATCATTATGTTCTTATTCGCATACCTATAGCTAGAACAACTAACTAAGCTAGAGCAACATGTCTGATTTGGACAAAATGTTGTCGATATAATATTTTTTTAGAATCTTCTTTTAAAAAAAATTTAAGAGACCAAAATATTTTTGTATTTTTGTTTACACATAGTATTGCTTTAAAGAGACATAATAGTTTATTTAAAGGTATAATATAATCACTTTTTGCTTTAAAAAAAGGAACTATATCATATACTTATCAAACAATTTTTAAAATTAATTTCTTTATAAATATTAATAAAATACAAAGTATAAATAATTTATTAAAAAAATTAAATTAAAGATATGTTTTCTCAAAAAGAAATAAAGAAAGAAATTGTCTTATTAAGATATTACTAAACATAATAATTTTGTATTAACTTATTTATAGATTATTGATTAAATTATTCTTAATTGTGTTAAATAGGTGATTTTGGAATTTAAATTGTTAACTTGTTTATGACCTTTAATTTAGTTGTATCTAATTGTGTTTAACTTATTTTGTCTTGAACTCATTTTTACTAAATTCAAATCCCTCGCTTTTGTATTATATTTGGGTTAACTTATCGTGTTATGACGCAAATATTAGTGATAGATTTTAATCACATGACAATAGTATCTAACATGTCACTAATATAAGTTTTTGGATTGATTTAAAAATTAGATTTTAAAAACATGTGAAACAATTGATAGGAATATACGACAGCAAATTTCAATGGAAAAAAATTCATCAAAAATGAGTTCGTATAAGGATAATTCCTATAGTAAAACATTTAGCTAAGAATAATTTAGCTTTTTGTAGAGGCCATGAGAGACTTTATGAAAATAATAATGGTCTTTTATGTTTAATAGAAATAATCGCAAAGTTTGATTTAGTAATGCAAGAGCACATTTGAGTCATTCAAAATAATGAGATTCATTGCCATTATCTTAATCATAAAATTTAAAATAAGTTGCAATAATTTATATTAGCTTCTAACGTAAGAAGTGTAATTATTTTAATACATGTGCATTAATTAATGAGTTGTTTAAGAAAAAAATCAAATCAATAAATAAGAGGATGAGATAAAAATGATGATATGTGTAGATAGAAAATGAATTAAATTTTTATTTCTAAATTCTATTAGATTGTTATAAGATTTTTTTTTCATTGGATTTTTATTTGCTCATCTTGAGAATAAAGCCAAACTTTGAGGAAAAAAAATAAATGCAACAATCCAAATCATTCTCTCATTTTTCATTTGCAATCGTGGAGGAAAGAAAGAAACTGAGGAAAGAAACCAAAGAGAAACGAAAAGAGAAGAGCAAAAGAGAAAAAAAGAGAAAAAAAAGAGAAAAAAAAAAGGAAAAGAAAATCTACCTTCATTGTGAAGATCTGTCATTTTGAGTAAGTTCATTTTATCTCTTTTTAATTCAAAATAGCTAGAAAGGTTCTGAATTACAGTTTTTCTAATGTAATTTTTTATATAGGCGATAGTTTATTGTGCGACCCAAAAATAGGGTGTGTTTTCCCTAGGAATGAAACTATACAATATATATATATATATATATATCGTTATGTTCAGATTAACAAGAAGAATACAGATATATGTTGCACCCTTGTGGACCCTAGAAAATTATATGGTAATTGGAAGTTGACACATAGGAGGTATACCCATTAACATTAAAATTTTAGTTGGCGAGTACTAAAATGTCCAGAATGAAATTTTGAACTTAATGACGCTAAAATAAGATTTTTGGAGGTCGATTGATATATTAAGTTCACATTTATGCAATTTGAAGATTAATTAATAAATATAGAAAAATATGTATATAGGGTAAAATAATGTTAAATAATAGAAAAAATGTTATACAATATTATATAACATTATGAAATACTTATTAGGAAAATAAGTAACATAGGAAATAATATTTATGTATTGAACCGCCAAATTTATAAAAGTGGTTGGTTATTGTATACCAAAGGTGGGACACATGTCGACAGTACATATTTTTAGTATTTTAAGTCAATATTAAAGGCTTAATTGACCTGTTAATCACGTTGATCCTATGGATTAGACAAGTCAGCAAAGGTTAAATTTAGATTAAGTTGACTACAATTGACTAAGTCAATCCTTTGATTGACCAAAAACCATAAAGTTAGATTTGAGTTAAGTTTTATGTAGATATTAAGAAATTAAGTTGATCACACAAGATCAAACATCAGCGGGATGCAACCGATCACTAGAGGAGCACTGAGAGCTGAGCATTCTTGTGAGTAGTGTTTTCTAATTTATCACTTAGTCATAAATAAAATGCTTTTACATATTGAAATGCATTTGCAATCTTTAATTGTGATTTAAATGAAAATGTGCACCGAATATCGAGGTCCGAGTGCGGGTTAGGGTATTAGATGTGTAGAGCATTGAAGATGAGTGGTTGTCGTACCAGGGGGTACGGTAGGGCCAGGTCTATCAATCGGGCTCCCCTAGAGCATTGAGGACGAGTGGTTGTCGTACTAAGGGGTATGGTCGGCCTAGGTCTATCAATTTGCTCCCTATAGAGGAATTGAGGTCGTCGTACATGAGGTATGAGCTAGCGAATCCCTATGATATGATATGTGTATACATCTAACCATCGAGTTTTACCCGCTCGAGTGGATTTATTATTGCCTTGTTGACTATTGAGAGCTTCGACATGTGTTTTCAGCATTAAAACCATTTTTAAAATGGAAGGTGCATGACTAAATTGTGGATTTACCATTCATTAACTATTGCACTCATTCGCATTATTATTATTGTGCATACATACATGACGTTATTTTTCTAAAATTCTTATTCTAAGTTATAGATTAGGCTACATTACTCGTTGAGCCGCTATGGACAAAATTAGCTCACTACTCTAACATTTCAGGTTCTTCTTATGTGGATAAAGGGAAGAAGGTGGTCATCGCGTAGAATGCACCACGTTTATTTTGGTAGGTTTCCTCACATGGATTACTGTTTTGAGAGTTAGTATGATGTATAGGACATGAGGAAAGCATTGTAGATATTCTGACTATGACATTTCCGCTGCTGCTACATTTAGGAGATTGTATATATAGTTAACTTTTGTTTAACAAGTAAAAAAAAAATTATTGTAATTATTTATTCTAGTCGCTTTTGCATTTCTTATGATTACTCTGATAGTGTTATGTATGCTGTTGAGAAGAGGCTTAACAGTATTTTGAGCGAGCTCAGTTTGAGAATGAGTTTGTCAGAACACTGTGTCGATCAGTTCGTCTTTCTCCCTAGGGAAGGGGTCCCAACAATGATAATTGATTGTACTCCAGGTATAAGTCACCAAAAGCAAATAACTCTATTGTTCGATGTGTAGATATATCTAATCAAATAAAAATAGAAGAAATACTTTTTAAAAACTTTTAAATGTGCAAGATACATCTGGGCTTAAGCTTTTTAATGAATTATAATATATTATAGCATCTTTTGATCTTAATATTGATGATGTGAGTTGATAAGATTATGCTAATGAATCTAACATAAAAGGTAAGCGCCATGGTGTTAAAAAATGGTTATGATAATATTAATGATGTGAGGGGATGCTCTAACATGCCTAAGTCCCATTCTATCTAAAGGTGCCCAAAAATAAAAGCTTACATTAAATCTGCATTAATCAAAACATAGATAGATATATCAAAAATAGAAATAGTATCTTCCACCAACATCTTTATTGTCTCTAGATTAGGCTGAGTGATGGCTTGAATCCTTTCTCTGGTAACTAGTGGTGGTGTGCTAATTGTTGGGACAAATAAAATAGGACACTTGGCTCCCCTATGCACCAAGTAACCATATTGATAGCACGTAAAGGTTGTTCTATGTTCAAGAGATCCTATCTGGGTGTCCTAACTGTGTGGTCTATTCTCAGAATTCATATGCCTACACTAGGTTGTGTTCTATACCCTAACCCCTGGCGGGGTCACTGCAAGAATAACTACATTATTAGATTGAGACAAAATGGTGCTAGTCTGTCTCTTTGAAAACCTTATCTTCTTTTGATACTTCCCTGAGCACCATTGTTTGTCATATTTGCCACTAGGAGTAGTATGAGTTCGTAGTGTCTGAATTTGAAGAATTTGCACCTTTGGCCACTCATTGAGACCATCCATCTCAAATTGTAAGGCCTCATCCTAAATATCATCAAATGTATTGGTCATTGAGGTAGATACAACTAGTCAGATGGGGGTTCTCAATATGTGACAATAAAATTTGACTCTTTCCTTCCCATCCATAGTTAATCCAAGTGCATACGCTTCTAATTGAAGGCGGTGATAAGTGTACTCCCTCACTGACATGTGTCCCTGTTAGAAACTCAAGAACTCTATCTTCTTACGCTCCTTAGTTGTCTCTAGAATGTACGCCTAAAGGAATAACTCTTCAAATCGGGCCCAAGTGGTGATTTGACCCTTGGTACTCAATATCGATCCACCATTGGTTGGCATCACCTATTAACATATTTCTAGCAAATAAGGACTAATCTTCCTCAGAAAGTTGAAGCATCTGCACATTCTTTTCTGTATTATATAACTAGTCTTTTGTGGCCTCCAAATTAACACCTCCATGGTATTCCTTCGATTTCAAGCCCATGAAGCTCTTTGAAGTTTATTATATAGTTTCGCTTCACCTATCTCAATCCAGCTATGTCTGCCAGTTTTATAGCCAGTACCGTAACTATCAACTCTTAAACCATTAGAGCTGGAGCTAGCTCTACTATAGGAGGAATTGGGGGTTTGGCTTTTTATCCATCTGCCTCAAACCTACCAATCCACTGATGGAGCTAAGAGGTCTAAACCTGTACCATTTCACCCTAGATCTATGTCAAGGCCTCAAGCCTTCGCACATAATTTGGCTTGGTTTGCAACAAAGGAGGTGGTTGTGTAAGCTCTCTTTGCTAATGCTTTGGTCCACCCTTTTTAAGCAACATTAAATCCAATGTTGATGGCAAAATCCAAGTAGACTAGAGCCCAAGTCAATTATTTCTGCTAAGTATGCACAATTTAAGGCTTCTGGCTTTCATGTCATTTTTTCCTTCAACTTTAACTTCTGTAGCGTTCTACTCTAGTTTTTTAAGGTTTACGGATTAGGAGTACTTGAACCTTAAACGAGTTCTAATACGAACAATTGTCAAGATCCTTTCTCTAAGTAAGAGACATCCCCACACGTACAATGGCCTGATGAACCTCCTCGACTAGCTAAGCTTGCCCGACCAATGTTATGTGTTTCCATATCTTATCATTCTCTCAACTTGTAATAATCAAGGTAAACATTGCAATAAGATCATGGAAGAAATCAATAATAGTAGTAGGGAATATGGAAACCATATAACAAAAAAGGAAACCAAAAATATACAATAGAAGATAAACACGTGAAATAATTTTACAGATTACATTTATTTCTTTACAATGCAAAAATAAATATTTAACAAAATTGATAGACCAACCCATCCAAAATCTACTACTGGAAGGCCTACGTGATAATCATGCCCTTCCCTTTATTGACCCAAAGAAAAGCTTGGGAAAGGTAATAAAGTAGTAAGCCCAAATGTCCATGATGACTCAATGAATAACAAGTATAGAATATATCTTATGGCAAAAATTCTATAATAAAATAATAGATGCATGCATGATTAGAATTAAAATGTCATTTTTAACCTAGTCAATTAAAAACATTACCAAGTTGTTGTGTATCATTAACCTTACCTAGAAAACATCCCACGAAGTTTCAAAATTAAATTCAATTTTTAACTTAGTCAATTAACAATATTACCAAGTTGTTGTGTACCATTTTAACCTTAAATCCCAAGAAATTGGGGCCTAAACCACAATAACATTGTAGAGCACTAAGAGCGAAGAAAATAAGTCATAGAACTTATAAAATCAACAATAAATAAACCCAAAAACATAGTTGAAAGTATAAAGTGCTTTGGCACATAAGCATAGATTTTCCTAGCTTCACTAAGTCTACTAAGTGGTTACTCTAGAGTTTTGAGGATCACCTAGATTTATGAGTAGATATTGGTTTCAAATTTTTGAACCTTTACTTGTTACATTGAGATGTCATCCAAATTTTTAGGATCATCTAAATTCATTAAGCTGGGATTTTAACAATGCATGTGCTTGATTATTACTAAGATTTGTTGAATATACATTGTATATGATGGATATGTTTTATTTGGTGAGATGATATGATGTACTTGCATACATTGTACTTACATCTCTAACATTTGCATGCATACATGAACTTTGTGGAGCACATATTGTTTTGCAAGAACACTACTTACTAAATCATGTGGTTTTATGAAGCTCACACTACTTTTTCTTGCTCAAGTCCTTTAGAAAAGGATAAGGGGAACGTCGTTGTAATCGACTAATTTTTGAGAGAAGACTTTTTTTGTGCGATATACGTCATTCTTGTTTATTAACCTACTACTTTATTTTGAATTATGATATATGTAACTTGAATAGTACTATTATATAATCACATAACGTGTACAAATGAACTTTTGTGGTTAATGATTTTAATTACTATTTGAGTTTTAATTTGATATGGATTTATGGGTAATTAGGCTTACCAATGGTTTAGCGAGTCTATTAGAGGAAGATGAATTGTTAGGTTAATGTGCCAGTCAGGCCACCCTTTCTATTAAGACAAGGGTCCCAACAACCTAGCCTTCATAACTAAGGTTTTTAACCTAGGCTTTATTCTTTAAGTGATCCTTTTGAATAATAACAAATATCAAATCAATTATAGCCCAAGACTTTACACCAAAGCCTTGTCCACCTCTAGCACAAGCTGTTGGTCACCGAGTAAATCATTGACTCGCGACAAAGCCAATTTGAAAGACTCAAACTCAGCCCTTACAAAATACAGTTGATCACACTAAAAATAAATAGATAAAAATATATAAAAAAAAAACAAATTCTCTTACAACAATGTTAAGTTGTAGTCCAATAAACTTCCAACAAGCCATACCTAATTATTGTTTTAATATAATGTGGATATGAAGAACAAGTATGTGAAGCTAAGATGCATGTAAAATTAGAATTTAGAACACAAAATCGCACTTAATGTAGGCATAGAATCCTCCTTCAATCCTATAAATTGGACAAAACAAGGGAATGCTATCAAGGGATAATAATCCATTTGATAACTTATTCATTTCAACCAAGCCAAAGTTTCTACAGTTAGTATGGTTGACAGGGAAAAAGTCTATGACAAAGCCC
>JAJIYU010016317.1:0-12218 GCA_030144865.1 Tinospora cordifolia | reverse complement strand
TGCGGGGAAGGCATCATATTCTGGAGAGGCTTCCATTGAACAGATGCATGCTATGAACAAGTTCAATGGTTACCAAGGACAAGCTGGGGGGTACAATGTTCCCAAATACTACCATCCTGGAGTGCGAAATCATGAAAATTTTTCATATGCAAACAACAAGAATGTTCAAGTACCACCAGGATTTGTGTCACAACAACTTTTGCAAGACAAGAAGCCATCTCTAGAGGATAAGCTTGATGAAATGATAAACATGCAGTCAACGGGAAAAGTAGATAAGAATGATACTAGAGTTTTTGGCATGGAAATACAAATGGGGAATATGAATGCAACAGTGAAGAGCTTGGAAACTCAAGTTGGACAACTAGCCCAAATAGTATCAAATCAGCAAAGAAATTCTTTTCCAAGTGACACTCAGGTTAACCCAAAAGAAAGCTGCAAAGCAGTAGTTACTAGAAGGGGGAAAGAAGTAGCAAGTCCTCCTTATCCAGCTCAATCATCTAAAAAGGGTAAAGAAGTTGCTTCTTATGAAGAGAATGTCTCAGAACCACCAATTGTTCAAGGAAGTGAGAGCTCAAAATCACAAGGGAAGGATGGGCCGCGTGCTAAGCAAGCTGGAGAAGCATTAGAGCCTATATCATTACCTTTTCCACAAAGGTTTCAAAAGAAAAAGTTAGATGATCAGTTCTCTAAATTTCTAGAAATGTTTAAGAAAATCCATATTAACATTCCTTTTGCTGAAGCTTTACAGCAAATGCCCAATTACGCAAAGTTCATGAAGGAGATCATGTCAAAGAAGAGGAAGTTGGAGGATTTCGAAACTGTGAAACTAACTGAAGAGTGTAGTGCAATTCTTCAAAGAAAGCTTCCTAAAAAAGTGAAAGATCCTGGAAGTTTTACTATACCATGCAACATAGGGGCTGAAATGTTTGAGAAGGCGTTGTGTGATTTAGGAGCTAGCATAAATCTCATGCCTTTGTCAGTATGCAAGAGATTGGGATTGTCTGAAATCAAACCAACTACCATCACTTTCCAGCTGGCGGACAGATCTTTAACATACCCGAGGGGTGTCATTGAAGATGGGTTGGTAAAGGTAGATAAATTTATATTTCCAGTTGACTTTGTGGTATTGGATATGGAAGAAGACTGTGAAATACCATTGATTCTTGGAAGACCCTTCTTAGCCACAGGTCATGCACTCATTGATGTCCATAAGGGAGAACTAACGTTGTGGGTGAATGAAGAAAATGTAGTTTTCAATCTCTACAAAACAATGCATTACCCGAATGAATATCATGAATGCAACAGAGTAGAGGTAATAAACTCCTGTGTGGTGGAAGTTGTGAATGAGTTGAGTCCTCAAGATGAATCGGTTGGATGTATATCTCGTGCACTTACTTATCCAATGGCTGTTAATGACGATGAGAAGCTGATTTTGTTAGCCTTAGAAGCATGTCCTTCAGAACCAAACAGTGTTGAAGCATCACCTTCTGAAGAAGATCATGTTGAGGAGGTTCAAGAGGCTACTAGAACTGTTGAATTAAAACCACTACCTGAGCATTTAAAGTATGTTCATTTAGATGAGAAACAAATGTTTCCAGTGATCATTTCTTCCTCATTGACACCTGTCCAAGAAGAGGAGCTGCTGCAAGTGTTGAGAAATCACAAACAAGCTATTGGATGGACTATAGAGGATATAAAAGGGATAAGTCCAGCTGTTTGCATGCATAAGATATTAATGGAAGAACCCCACAAGCCTACAGTTGAGCATCAAAGAAGACTTAATCCTATCATGAAAGAGGTAGTCAAGAAGGAAGTGATGAAGTGGTTGAAAGCAGGAATTATCTATGCTATTTCAGATTCATCATGGGTAAGCCCTATTCATGTGGTTCCAAAGAAAGGGGGCATAACTGTTATCACAAATGAAAAAGGAGAAACAGTTGCTTCAAGAACAACCACAGGATGGCGAGTATGTATTGATTATAGGAAGCTGAACAAAGCCACTCGCAAAGATCATTTTCCTTTACCATTTGTTGATCAAATGCTAGACCGGATAGCTGGGTATGATTTTTATTGCTTCTTGGATGAGTATTCTGGATATAATCAAATAGTTATTGCACCTAAGGATCAAGAGAAGACGACCTTCACGTGTCCTTATGGGACTTATGCTTTTCGAAGGATGCCGTTTGGGTTGTGCAATGCTCCAGCTACTTTTCAGAGATGTATGATGGCTATATTTTCAGACATGGTTGAAGACATCATGGAGGTGTTTATGGATGATTTTTCAGTGTTTGGTGTAACATTCAAGGATTGCTTGATTAATTTGGACAAAGTTCTAGCCCGTTATGAAGAAAAAAATTTGGTTCTAAACTAGGAGAAATGTCATTTTATGGTTCGGGAAGCAATTGTCTTGGGGCATAAAGTTTCTGTTAATGGCCTTGAGGTTGATAAAGCAAAGATTCAAGCCATTGAGAGGCTAACACCTCCAGCATCAGTTAGAGAAGTACGCAGTTTCTTAGGGCACACAGGTTTTTATTGAAGGTTCATTAAGAATTTTTCCCAAATCACTCGGCCTTTATGTAAGCTGCTTGAAAAAGAAGCTGAATTTAAGTTTACTGGTGAATGTATTGAAGCCTTCAATACGTTGAAAAAGGCATTGATATCTACTCCTATTATGTCTACACCAGTTTGGGGGGAAACATTTGAGATTATGTGTGACGCTAGTGACTTTGCTGTAGGCGCAGTGTTGGGGTAGAGAAGAGATAGCATGTTTAGAGCCATTTATTACGCAAGCAAGACATTGGATGATGCGCAAAGGAACTATACTACCACTGAAAAGGAGCTTTTAGCTGTTGTCTTCGCTTGTGATAAGTTCAGATCATACATTGTTGGTTCACATGTTAAAATTTTCACTGATCATGCAGCTATTCGCCAACTCTTTGCAAAGAAGGAGAAACCAAGACTCATAAGATGGATCTTGTTGCTGCAAGAGTTTGACATAGAAGTGATAGATAAGAAGGGCATAGAAAATGTGGTAGCTGATCATTTTTCTCGCCTATCTAATGATGCAAATCCTAATCCAGAAAGTATTGTGGAAGTTTTTCCATATGAGAGCCTGTTTGTTATCAGTAGCAATGTACCATGGTATGCTGATTTTGCCAATTATAAAGCTACAAGTGTGACTCCACCAGATCTTTCTCAAAGCCGATTGAAGCGTTTTCTGCATGAGAGCAAGTTCTATTTGTGGGATGATCCATTTTTATATCGTAGATGTGCTGATCAAGTCATTTGACGCTGCATTCCAGAAGAAGACTTTAACAAGGTTCTTCATGACTATCACGCATCACCTTATGGTGGTCATTATAGCCACCAACGTACAGCTAGGCGTGTTCTTGAAAGTGGATTTTATTGGCCTAGTATGTTGAAGGATGCTTATGTGTTTGTGAAGTCATGTGAGGTATGCCAAAAACAGGGAAACATTTCTAGGAAGAATGAGATGCCTCTAACTTCTTTTGTGGAGGTTGAATTATTTGATGTCTGGGGCATAGACTTCATGGGCCCCTTTCCTCCATCAAACGGTAAGCATTACATACTCCTAGCTGTGGATTATGTTTCAAAATGGGTAGAGGCTGTGGCTACAACAAAGAATGATGCACGTGTGGTCCTTAAGTTCCTTACAAGAAATATTTTCTCTCGTTTTGGTACCCCTCGAGCCATTGTGAGTGATGAAGGAACACATTTTTGCAATAAAATCTTCAACAATCTTCTCAGCAAATATGGCGTTAGGCGGCACAAAGTCGCCTTACCATATCATCCTCAAACTAATGGGCAGGCTAAAGTTTCCAACAGAGAAGTCAAGGCTATATTGCAGAAGACTGTTGGAACAAACCGTAAAGACTAGGCTCAAAAGTTAGATGATGCACTATAGGCGTACAGGACAACATTTAAAACACCAATTGGTATGTCGCCATATCAGTTGCTATATGGAAAGTCTTGCCATTTACCTTGTGAGTTGGAGCATAGGGCCTACTGGCCTATTAGGAAGCTGAACTTTGATGCAGCAGCATGTAGAGAAAATCGTTTGCTTCAGTTGGTTGTATTAGATGAGTTTCGTAGGGAAGCATTTGAGAACAACACTATTTATCGAGAAAGAATGAAGAAATGGCATGATCAGATTATTGAGAAGAAAGAGTTTCAGCCTGGCCAGCAAGTCCTGTTATTCAACTCAAGATTAAGATTATTTCCTGGAAAGTTGAAGTCCCGTTGGTCCGGACCGTTCTTAGTGACACAAGTCTTTCCGTACGGTGTTGTTGAAGTGCAAAGCTTGCAAGATGGACACAAATTTAAGGTGAATGGCCAGCGTTTGAAGATCTTTTATGGAGGAATGAAGCAAACTGTCTCACTGACGGTGCTGAAGGAGTGACATATCGTATCCACGTCGAGCTAACGACGTTAAAAATAGCGCTGGATGGGAGGCAACCCACTGATTCTGTCTATTTTCTAGTACTTTTGTTTGCTTATGTTGGATGGTCCTATCATTTGTGTTAGAGACAGGGAAGGTAGAAGTTAATTTTGACAGTAAAAGGGCTTAATATACTCTGTCGACCGCGGTCCACACTATAGTGACCGCGCTCAACAGTAGGACACAGAGAATTTCCTTCTGCAGACCGCGGTCCACAGTGATGCTCAAAACTGGTGATCGCGGTCCACAGAAGCTATGCATAATGTAAATCTGCCGACCGCGGTCCTCCAGTTTGTGCAATTCACTGATCGCGGTCCACAGACATGGGTCGTTTCAACTTCAATACATGGACCGCGGTCCATAGATTGGTGACCGCGGTCCGTGCATGTATTTAAGGAAAGAGTGCGGTCATTCTTGCATTTTCATCCGCAAAATCTTGAAAGTTTCTCTAGTATTAAGCAATTTTGAGTTCTACTTCTTGTCTCCAGCAAAAATGTAAGTGCTTTCTTTTTAGTTTTAATAATTCCTCTTTCATGTTTGCATTTGTGCTAGTGTATATAAAATTTCTTCTTGCGTTCATTTGTTTTGGATAGATTAACAGCATACTTCCTTTTATTTTCTCATTTGACTTTGTTTTTATGCAATATTGTCCATTTCGTTGGTTTTCAAAACATGTGTTTTGATCTACTTGATTTGAATGTGCGTGGTTATGATTTGAATGATTGGAATGGGTATCTTTAATGAGTTGGAGCTATTTTTGTAAATATGAATCTGTTTCCTTGCCATTTGACACAATTTTTGTAGGCCACCAAGGACGAAACACTTAGCATCAAAGGGTAAACAACCTGCAGTCCCACCACCCCCACCAGCGGACAGAGCATGCTTCCGAACCGCCACTGCAAAGCAACGGTTCAATATGATACAATCTAATAGGCATTTAATACCCGAGAGGGGTATTATGTTGATGTAAGAAGAGTGCAACCTAGGGATTGACACTGTGATAGCAAGCCGTCATTGGGAAAAGTTGATAAAAGCTCCTGGCACAACGGTGATCCCTTTGGTTCAAGAGTTTTATGCTAATGCCGTTGATAGGGAGGGTACAACTGTATGGGTCCGAGGAAAGTGGGTACAGTTTGGAGCGGCAGCAATCAACGAAGTCTATGGGCTGCCAACAGATACCCCGGATGAATATTACAATGTACTGTCGCGCTATGACCCGGATGAGGTGCTTCGGACACTATGCATCGATGGGGCAAAATGGATTTGTTATAATGATCGACCGATCAACTTGATGAAGACCATGTTTCAGATACCTGCAAAGGTTTGGCTTTACTTGGTTTGTGCTAATATTCTTCCATCTCTGGCTATTAACAGGGTGACTGTGGAATGAGCTGTACTTGTTTACTGCATCATGAAGGGGCTACCCATCAACATTGGCACAATTATTTCTAGTTCCATTTTGTCCGCCATCGATAGGACCAATGCTGGTCTCCCACATCTTATAGTAACAGGCACTGTAGCTACAGTAACAAACTATTAACAACTGTGCAGTTTTGTCTTTTTCTGCCAAAAAAGTCTATATAAACCCCACCCCTCCTCATTCTGAAAATTCATTCTCGTAAGAAAGAAAAATTTTCTTTGCTTACTCTCTTTTCTTCTCTTGTTCTTCAGCAGTTTTAGACAGTAAATATAGTAGTAGGAAGGGAAAAATCTCAGTTTCTACATGGCAGTAGTGAAGATCAACTGTTGGGTATCTCTTTTGAAGCAATTGGAGGGTTTTTCTTATCAAAGCAGGTATAATCACTCTGCTCTAGTCTCTATTTAAGATTGGAGATGTCGTTGTTCATTTTAGTATGCATACGTAGTCTACTGTTCACATATACGGCATTGTTTATATGTACGGTACTGTTTATGGGCAGTTATTAAATCACATTTTCAAAACGTAGATCCTGAAGACTGTTGGCTAAAGACTCGAAACAAGTTGAGATTCAAAGAATTACTACTGAGGTGGAAGTGATTACTCTACTCTCTAGTATTGTTTGAATTTTAATGCTGAATATGTGATGTTTACATTGTTTGAATGCCTAGAGGTATGCAAGAATATTGGTTTAATGATTTTCCTTTCTCTTTAATTTATATTATTTATGACCGAGAGAATATACTTTGTAGTTGCATCTTGTACGATCTTCTATATCAGAAATCAAAAGTCATTGTTTTCATTTATGAAAATATTGATTTATGATGTCATGCTGATGAAATATTTAATTATTGACGAAATATTTATTTTATTATATTTTGTACACAAAAATAAGATTAAATAGAGATTTCAACACGTACCAGCGCAAGGACGAATGTCCTTCGTGTGTTTTCCATGCAGAATTAGAACTGGTGGTTAGGATTGACACCTGAACGGACTGGGTTTCAGAAATGATCCCACTTCACATAGAAGGGTTTGAGTTTCAGAATTGATCTCTTTCCCTAGATCTAGAACACAGAGGTTAACCCCTTTCTGTCTAATTGACAACTGTTGATAAATAAATGTTTGGAACGCCTAATGGATGATAAGTGTTTGCATGTTCAGTATTTGATTTAAATAATGCTATTGATGTATTGTGTATGATCCACTGGGATTGAAGACATTGCTTCTAGCAAATCAATGTAAATCAGTAGTAGTGTGCCTCACAACATGGGGATATTAGAAAATAAATGTATTATAGCGCATGTGACCCACTATATTTGATCATTTCAGCTCTCGGTCATCAAGCCAGACAGTATTTATATTATCCAAAGTTGGCTATGGAGCCCACAAGATTTGTTCATAACTCTGATCATAAATCAATGTTTTCAATTATTATGTAATCTTGAGATTATTGTTGTTCTGTTGTATTTATAGTCTATTTTGTACCTTAGAATATGATCTGATGAAACTAACAGATGTGATAAATGATGTAAAGAAAAAGTAATATCCCCAGTTCTCAGATAGAAAGCAGGATGGACTGCACTTGAAAGAAATGAAGTCTCAAGTTACGAGATAACCACGACGCTTATGACGTATGCGATAAAGATTGGGAGCTGGGGGTGTTACAAAGGTGGTATCAAAGTCTAAGCTTTAGATGCCTTGGGCAAGAATTAGAAAGAATTAACTAGTCAGATAAGACTATTTATTTAGTTAATTTAGAAGCCCTACCTCATGTTTTGAAAACTGAAACGGTTTTTCAAAAAAATTGTTTTTCAAAAAAAGATATATGTTTTCAATTGTTTTGTTTGGATACCAAGATTACGAGTTGAGCTGATAGTGGGTAAGCCTTGTCCCGAGTAAAGCTAAATATTGAAAGGGATATGGGTTATTCCGTTCTAGAAAGCACGGTTGCTAAGTAGACTTCGGTCTCGCCATCCGATCTGGAGGTTGTCCCACCAACTCATACGAGTAGTCAGAGTTGAAGAACACACTTATTTTCTATAAAAAAAAAAAAGAAAAACCAAGAGGTAGTAATTAAGGGCTAGGAATTCACTAGGGTCCAAAGGATATGTTGACAAGGATTTAAGAACCTAGGTCTAGGAAAGAGGCCTTAGGTAAAAACTTGGGTGTTGCTAAGGGTGGCACAGTGGATCATAAATAAAAGCTTTTAGGGCATAAGCTAGAGACTGATAACGTGTGAAAATGAAACACTTGTTTGGTCAAGGACACAAGATCGGGAGGATTCGGTATCTTTGGTTTCTATGTGGTATGGGACGCATAGGATTCAGGGATATAGAAGAATCCTAAACTCGGAGAATGACGGGCCTTGTTTGGTGAATGATCGGTGGCCTTGGACAAACTTGTTTCCCTATGCTTGGCTGGTATGGGACAATCAAGTATAATGAGGCTTGGGAAGCCTTAGAAATCGAGACATTTGCGAAATTGATTGAATATAGTGACATCTCTAGGTAGAAGTCTTTGATGAAGGGCAAGGGTGGTATGAGACACACAAACCTAGAGGCATAAGCGGAAGCCTAGAATTTCACTATGCTAGCATGAACATGTATGATTGTATGAATGTCTGATTATTTTGAATGCATGCTTCATTTATCTGAATTTCATAACATATGTAAATCACATGTATTGTGATCATGAAACCAAATCTTATACCCGATGACATTAGAGGATTTTGAAAATCCTCAAAACAGAACTTAGAAGCATAAACTATTAGACCACTGGACAAATCGAGAACCTAGAAACATAACTCTAGAGTTATGATAGAACGAAGTAAACAAAAAAATAGCAAAAAAAAAATACTAAATTGGCGTTAATGTGTAGGAAATGGTTGAACCTAGTGGATACACAACAAGGGGTGCTACTTCTGATGACACTGACTCTCATGAAGCACAGAACATCATGGCTGAGGCTAGAATGGATCATTTGATGAATGAGGTTACGAGGAGAGTGATGGAACAGAGGCTAACTCGAATAATACCTCAAGTGGCATCACAGCCGCAGGTGCAAGAACAAATTCTAATGCAGCAGCCAATACCAGCGCCTAAGATTCTGGATCATCAAGAAGAACTAGAAGACCTTGAAGATAATGAACATGGAAAGCTATTGTTAGAATTGAAGAAGCGGGGACCATCACAGTTTTATGGTACTACGGATAGTTTAACAGCTGACTATTGGTACCAAGAATTAGAAGAACACTTGGATGTGTTGAGAGTAACAGGTCCTAGCAGGGTAGCCTTGGCTACCCATCAATTCAAGGGACTAGTTAGAAGCTGGTGACAGATGGTAAAGGCAGACCCGACCGTTAATGTTAACAGAATGAACTGGGAAGAGTTTAGGGGGATATTTTATGAGAAATTCTTCCCTGAAGCAACATTGGCGAAGATGCAGGAGGACTTCGTTCAACTGAAGCAAAGAGAGATGACAGTAGCCGACTATGAGGCCAAATTTATCGAATTGGCTAAGTTCTCACCTGAACTAATCAGTGAAGAGAAGAAGAAGGTCAACCGCTTCACTCAGGGTCTCAAGATTGAGATCCGAAAATTAATAAGAACAGCCTGCCCAAAAACGTATAGAGAAGTCGTAGACAGGGCATTAACCATAGAACAAGAGCTGAATTTCAAACAAAAGTTGAAGAACAAAAATAAGAGACCAAGAGGTGATAGAGAACCCAAAGGAGATCAGAAGAGAAGGAATGCTAATCAGGGGGATGTAAATAAAATTCCCCAATGGCAAAACTGACCCAAAACGGAAGAACAATTAGAGCTGGCCAGACGTCAAGGGCAGTGTTTCAATTGCAATCGGTGAGGGCACCTAGCAAAGTTTTGTCCTACTAAAACCCAGACACAACAACAGCAACAACCTCTAAATCATCAAGGTGGAGGACAGAATGTACATCCTCAACAACAACTGCCTCAACAAAATAACACCCAGGGGCAAAATCAAAATCAAGGTCGGGCGCAAAACCTAAACCAGGGTTGTGGGCAAAACCAAGCTAGAGTATTTGCCATTACTGATGGGCCTGAAGACCAAATCCCTGCTGTTGAAGGTACATTCTTGTTATTTAACATTGCTGTAAAAATCTTGTTTGATTCGGGTGCCACTAAGTCATTTGTGTCAGAAGAACTAGTCAGGAGATTATTACAACTAGTGACATCCACATCACCAGAACCATTGAATGTGTCCACTCTTATAGGAGACACTATAGTTACTCGGAAAGTTTGTACATGTGAATTAAGATTTGGAGACAAACTAGTAACAACCGACCTTAGATTATTAGCTTTCCAAGGGTATGATGTGATACTGGGTATGAACTGGTTGACTCGACACCAGGCTCAGATCGATTGCTCAAGACGAAAAGTCACATTAACTCTACCATCCAAAGAGTTAGTAAAAATCAATGGGGATATGCATAGACTACCTCAGAGTCCTATGACAACCATGTTACATTGTCTAAAATAAAGTGAAGACTTCAAACAATTACTAGAGGACGATACTAGACTTGGAGAACCTAAGAAGATTTTGGAGATATTTGTAGTACGGGAATATGTAGATGTATTCCCAGATGATTTACCTGGACTACCACCACATAGAGAGGTAGAGTTCAAGATTGAACTTTATTCAGGCACAAATCCTATAGCTATTCCTCCTTATCGAATTGCGCCAGTAAAACTGATTGAACTCAAAACACAGTTAGATTAACTCTGTGAAAAGGGATTCATTCGACCCAATAATCACCATGGGGAGCTCCAGTATTATTTGTGAAAAAGAAAGACGGATCCATGAGGTTGTGTGTCGATTATCGAAAATAAAATCTGGTAACCATAAAGAACAAGTATCCTTTGCTAAGGATAGATGACCTATTTGATCAATTGAGGGGAGCTACTCATTTCTGTAAGATTGATTATAGGTCAAGCTATCATCAGTTGAGAATCTGAGAGTCAGATATACCCAAAACAACCTTTAGAACGAGATACAAACACTTTTGAGTTCACCGTGATGCCTTTTGGTTTGACCAATGCCCCAGCGACATTCATGGATTTAATGAACCGAGTGTTTAAACAATATCTTGACCACTTTGTAGTGGTATTCGTAGATGACATTCTAATTTATTCAAAGACAGAAGTTGAACACTTAGAACACTTGCAGATAGTGTTGGAACCTTCAGAGGTCACCAACTATATGCCAAGTTCAGCAAGTGTGAGTTCTAGATGAAGACGGTCAAGTTCTTTGGCCATGTAGTATCAGCAGAAGGCATCTATGTGGATTCGAAAAAGGTGGAAGCTATCATGAATTGGAAACAACCAAAGATAGTTACGGAGATCAGGAGTTTCTTAGGTCTGGTTGGATACCACAGAAGGTTCATACAAGATTTCTCTAAACTAGCAAAACCTATGACCAAGCTAACCAGGAAGGGAGTTAAGTTCAATTGGGATGAGAAGTGCGAACAATCATTCCAAGAATTAAAGAAGAGACTGATTACGAACCCCATCCTAGTCACTCCAACTCATGGGGTTACCTTTACCCTTTATACTAATGCATCACTAAATGGGCTGGGAGCAGTATTGATGCAAGGAAGACAAGTAGTTGCTTACGCCTCGCGACAACTGAAGGTCCATGAGAAGAACTACCTCACTCACGACCTAGAGTTGGCAACCATTATATTTGCCCTGAAGATTTGGAGACACTAATTTTACTAAGTTTGGAGACACTACCTGAAGATTTGGAGACACTACCTCTAAATGAAAAACAAGCCTACCTATACACTATGTCTTGTCAACCGAATCTTCTGCACCAGATCAGGGATGAACAAAGACAAGAGAAATGGCTTACCAGTCTAATTGAGGGAGTTACACACGGTAAGCATGCTGACTTCAGGTTAGATGCTGAAAATATCTTAAGGTTCGAGAAAAGGATCTGTGCACCTCAGAATTGTAACACCCAACCCCCGCATTCTTTGATTTGAGAGTTGGACTTAACCACCATTCCTTTTGACGGTGGACTTAACCAATTGGCGGGTTGGGTCATGTTACTTTACAAGCGACACAAACTTGTTCTTTTCTTTTTCTTTTTTTTTTCAATACCTCATGCCCTAAAATAAATTCAATAGTACAATTTCACAATAAAAATAAAATCAAGACAATAAAAATAAAATCAAGGCAATTAGAGATAAAAAAAAATTCAACTTCTTTATTAATAAAAGAAAGTACCTAACTTTGTAATGTAAACTAGTACATTGTTAATCAAAGAGACTCATAATCTCA
This sequence comes from Tinospora cordifolia, assembly GCA_030144865.1. Lineage (NCBI taxonomy): Eukaryota > Viridiplantae > Streptophyta > Magnoliopsida > Ranunculales > Menispermaceae > Tinospora > Tinospora cordifolia. The sequence continues at coordinate 22 of JAJIYU010016317.1, read as the reverse complement.
AAATAAAAATACTAACTATCAG
>JAJIYU010016316.1:0-12212 GCA_030144865.1 Tinospora cordifolia | reverse complement strand
CATGATGCATATAGAGATTAACGATATATATGATAAAGTGATGTTAATAAGGTGTTATTTGATGAAAAACCAGCAAGTAGGGTTGCTGGAAAATCATGAATATAGATGCACCAAATTCTGATTTTTAGGGAATGATAATAAAGCATACAAACAAGGCATGTATGCATGATATAATTAGAGTATTGGCATGTTTATGTGACAATTGAGTGTAATTGCAAATTTGGTGTGAATTCCATATATTTAGATATCAAAAACCAGCAAGGTAGCTTGCTAGAAATTTATGGCTAAACATGATTAAGAGGCTAGAAAGGGATGTAAAATCTTAACATACATCAAATCTTGAGAATATGCGTATAAGTCATTAAAACAATATGATTTCATGATGCATGTTGGTTATGGCTGAATATTTAATAGCTTCAAAGGGTTTTAAAAAGTTTTTAAAAGTAATTAGATAGTGTCTTTAATCGGAAGAAGGGTAAGTCAAGTCCAATTATCGAACAAGGGGAACAGTGCGCACTGAATGCACTGAAAAGGTGAATGGTGCACTGTTTGTCATGTTTGTTAAAAAATTAGTAAATTTATGGTTTAAAAATATTATATGTTGTTCAATTATTAAAAATAATTACCTTAACTATTTTAGATTGAGAAGCCAAGACATTCGAGTTGACAGTGTACAAAAACAGGAGCTGAGGAAGTGCATTGACAGGTGGAAATGATTACCGTGCTCTTTTATATTATTTTAGTTTTAAATATGGAATATGATTGTATGTTTATTTGATTGAATACCTAGGAGCATGCTAGGGTGTGATTATGTCATTATTATGATTGATTTCATGCATATATGATATGTTGAGTGATATGTCTTATGTGTTGAATAACATGTGTTATAATTGTTTGCATATTGAATTTATGTCTTCACAATATTTTTTGGTTATGTGTGGAAAGTAGAAGACATTGAGCATGCTAGAACTTGACTTTGTTGAACACTTTAAGATCACTATAATCAAGAATTAAACCGCATATCATCTCAGTGAGTCACAATTGATCGCTGTAGGTGTTCTCAAATTATGAAATTGATATTATATTTGAAATGGAACACTAGGTTGGACCCTAGTTCCTGGACATTGGATGATGGGCATGACCCCTCCTTGTCATTAGCGTTGGGCGCTTGTTGTATTGATGAGAACACCGAGGATGGTCCTTTCTGTCTGAATGTCAATTGAAAACAATTGAATTGCTTGAAATGCCTAAGTTTGATAAGTGTTTGCATATTCTATGTTTTGACTTTAATAATGCTTGAGATGTATTGTGTATGATCCACTGGGCTCTTTGAGCTCATCCCATTTCTTATTTTTCAAGTACCTAGTAGTTGAGCATTGTCGTTTATGAGACGAAGTAGAGTGTAATTAGTGGTTGACCTCCTTGATGGGGTTGTCTTAGTCATAAGTTTATTATTGTCTTTAATTAGGCAAGTAGTCGGAGAATCTCCCTTTATTTCATTTATTGAGTTATTATTTAAAACAAGGCCATGAAGCCAGATGCTAGTTTGATTATTATTGGGTTAAATTGAACAAATATGACATCCCATACTTTTAGTTATAAACATATTTGTTATTCATTTATTTACTCATATGATTTTGTGGGATGTGACCTGGTGGGACCAGGAGATTTATTATTGATGTGTGAAACAAGTAATATCCTGGTTCCCGACGATGTAATGTGACAAAAATGAACATGTATGTGAATGTATCTCTAAGTATGAGATCAATGTAGAAATCGTGTATGTTTCGGGAGCCGAGGTGTTACATTTTGATCCAAGAGAGTTGAACTGTTAGATGATGTGGAAGATGGGACTTGGGAGGCGGGGTGTTACATTTGAGACTTCACATATTTCAATTGGATCTCCTCCTTCGAAATACAATCTCGAATAAAATGATACCTTGTATCAATATGCATGGTGCGATCATGATAGACTGGATTCTTTGATAAAGCGATAGCAAACTTATTATCAAGAAAAATCTTAGTAGGTTCTATTTACACCAATCCAAGAGCTTGTAATAAATTTCAAAACTAGAGTGCATGACAAGCGCAAGAAGTGGCAGTAACATACTCCACTACACATGATGAGAACATCACAATAGATTGTTTTTTTGGGCTCCTTGTGAAATCATTGTCTCCAAAAAAGAAAACAAAGCCACTTGGACTTTTTCGATCATCCAAATCACTGGACTAATCATTATCACTATATCCCATAAGCTTAAAATGTTTAGAAGATGAATAATACATTCCATAATCTAGTGTACCTTTGAGATATCATAGAATATGCTTGGCAGCTTTGAAATGGGACATGGTAGGAGCTTCCATGTAAAGACTTACCAGCCTAACAACATAAAGAATGTCTGGTCTTGTACAAGTCAAGTAGCATGAACTTTCGACTAGGCTTCTGAATATGGTTGAGTCCACATTTGATCCTAAGTCATGTTTTGATAACTTCAACTCATATGCAACGGGAATATTAACAAGTTTGCAATCATTTATGTTGAATTTGTGAAGGACATTTGCAACATATCTAGATTGATAAATAAAAATTCCATCATCCATTTGGTGTACCTCAATGCCAAGGTAATATGTCATGACACCTAAATTGGTCATCTCGAACTCTCGTATTATTGCTCGTTTGAAATCTTCAAATATGCTGACATTGTTACCTATAAATATTAAGTCATCCACATACAATCAAATAAACAAAACATCATTGTCAAGTTGTTTGACATAAAGTGCTTGTTCATAAGGACATCTGGTGTAGCCATTCCTTTGAAAATAGGTATTGATTCTTGTATTCCATGCCCTCAGTGCTTGCGTCAAGCAATATAAGGCTTTCTTCAACTTCAGGACCTTATGTTCATATCCTTTCACAACGTACCCTAAAGGCTATTACATAGATCTCTTCTTCAAGAAACCAATTCAAAAAAGCATATTTGACATCCATTTGAAAGCTTTTCCATATCTTATGAGCAGCTAAAGAAATGAGAAGTCTGATATTTTTCATTCGAACAACAGGAACAAAAACTTTATCATAGTCTATGTCGTGTTGTTGAGTATACCCCTTTTCCATTAGTTGAGCTCTGTATCTGTCAACTTGACTGCTAGCATTTTTCTTCAACTTATACACCCATTGACACCAATTGCTTTTTGACTTGCAAGAAGATTTGCAAGTTCTCATGTGTCATTTTTCTTGATGGCCTCAATTTCTTCATCTATTGCATACACCCATTTTCTGTCTTGCATTGCTTCTTCAAAACCTATAGGTTCACAATCAGCAAGAATACAACAAAGAGTTAATTCACCTATTTCTTCATAGATGTTATGCAAATACCTCATATGTCATGGTCCATTACTAGAGCTTGCTTCTGGTGATGTCTTTCCTGATGTAGGAATATGAGTTGGTGGTGGAGTGGCAACCCTTTCAACGATTTCTTCTTCTACATCTTCATAAAATGGAGGAAAATCAAAATCTTCACTTTGAGTGGCCCAGTCCTATGATGCTTCTTCATTAAAATTAGCATCGCAGCTAATTAAAATCTTTTTGGTGCTTGGGTTGTAGAGCTTGTATGCTTTTGAGTTAAAATCATAGCCAATAAAAATGTATTTCTCACTCTTGTCATCAAGCTTTGAGCCATGCTAATCATGTACATGGGCATAGGTAATACTGCCAAATACCCTCAAATGAGACAAATTAGGCTTGTGTCCACTCCATGCTTGTTATGGCATCTGGTTCCACACACTTTTTGTTGGACAACGATTTGATAAATAAACTGCACATTCAACAGCTTATGCCCAAAATTCTTTTAGCATGTTCTTGCTTTCCAACATGCTTCTAGCCATGTTAAGAATAGATCTGTTCTTTCATTTAGCAACACCATTTTGTTAAGGAGGGTATGGAGCTGTCATAGGGCATCGAATTCCATGAGATTCACAAAATTCATTGAATGCATTTGATGTAAATTTGACTCTTCTGTCAGATCGCAAAGACTTGATATGGTAACCACTTTCTTTCTCCACAAGTGCGTTGAATTTTTTGAAAACTTCAAAAGCTTGTGACTTCTCCATGGGAAAATAAACCCAAGTCTTGCTACTATAATAATCAATAAATAGTATAAAATAATTATTCTTACCAAAAGAACTTGGGTTGATCGAGCCACATAGAATAGTATGAACTAGCTCTAGTAGTTCTTGGACTCTTGTTGTACTGCCTTTAAGAAAGCTCTTTCTGGATTGCTTTCCAAATAAACACCCTTCATACAATTGATCGGGATGATCAAACAATGGCAAAGCTTTCACCATGTGCTTTTTGGCCAACAACTTAAGCCCACCAAAGTTTAAATATCCAAGTCTTAAGTGTCATATCCAAGATAAATTTCTGTAGCAAATTTTCAAGCACTTAGCCACATCATTTTGAACATTCAATAAGAACAGTCGATTTTTGGATATAGTAACCTTAGCAATTAAATTGTGATATTGATCTCTTAAAGAAAGACTATAATCTTTGACAGCAATATTATAACCTTTCTCTAAGAGTTATCCCAAACTCAAGATGTTACTAATCATACATGAGACATAATAAACATAAAAAATAAATTAATGTTTTCTAGACTTGAATCGAATCAAAATGTTACTTCTCCCTCGAATAGGAATTTTAGATGAATCACCAAAGGTAACACTGTCGGTCACCATGTCATTAAATTCCACGAATAGCGATCTGTTGCCACACATATGTTTGCTTGCACCAGTATCCTGGTACCATGTACTGTTCTATTCATCTGCATCTCCTTTAAGTGCCAAAAGTAAAGTCGATTCCACAACTTCACTATCATTCGAAGTGTAATTCGACTTCTCCTCCATAGTTTTGCTATGACATTTCCAATAATAATTACCATATTTTTGACAATTATAACATTGAACTTTAGAGTTATCATATCGTCTTTGTTTGTAAGTATTTTGTCTTCCATGTCCTGTTGAAGAGTTATGTAACACTCCGTAACTTTGTAATCAGGCCATTTTGTGAGCAAGTATAATATAAATAAAAATTAATTAATTAATTAAAATACATGATGGAGTGTAGCATTGAAGCGTATTATTGATCGGTGGAAGTGGTGATTCGAAAGTTAGGATAAATTGATGGTCAAAAAATATTTATGCACATAATAGAAAAAATCTTAAAATAAATAAGGGATGACATTATTAATAATAGACTTATAATAAGGTATATATACGTTGATATGATTAGTAAATATATATACATATATCAAATAGGTAAAAATAAACATATTAATAAAGATTAAAATAGATAGGTGTATATATATTTATACTTGTAAAATTATAATAAGGTTTTATATATATGTATATATATATAAATTTATATAAAAAAAATCCAGAAATTTCTGGGTTTGTAACAATGGTAGTTTGGGTGGATAAAAAAAAATATTATGAAAATTTTGGAACGATGTAGAATAAATTGGAAGAAGGAAGAAAGAAGAAACCGAAGCAGGAAGAAGAAACAGAGGGCAGTGCCCTGTTTCTGGAAATGGAGAACAACCATTGCTAGTTCATTTTGGGCAGACTGAAATAAGGAGATGGAAGAAATCAGTGCTGCTGGATTTCCGATTAGGGAAGGTGGAATGATGAACGAATTGCATCAGCTGTGCATGATATGAGTTTGTGGTAGGATGAAGATGTGGAACGGCAAGGTGAAGAAGGGAAAATGGAGCAAGGCTCTCTGTCGCGGTTACTGCTGCTACTGCTCGAACGAAGGAGAGGCCACACGTGGAAGAGGGACAAAAACCAGAGGAAGGAAATGAAGGCAGAGACTGCTGCTGCTTTGGAGTACATTTGCATGAACAGAGGGGAGAAGATGAACCAGAGCAACAGTGCTCTGTTGTTGCAGTTGCTGCCGCTGTTGCTACCGTGGGATGGTGGAAAGATGAAGACGAAGAAGGAGAGAATGAAGAAACAAGAAGAAGATGGGAGAAGAACCTGGATTTTTCAAGGTTGATTTGGGATTTTTATTTGCCATCAACAGAGGAGGCGTGTTGGATTCAAGACAAAAATTTCAGATCAGAAAGTTTCAGATCTGAGATTTCTGCTTTGTTGGGGGGCAAATATGAAGAACAAAACCAAAAATTTCTAGTTTTGCTACGGCTAGATGAAAGAAAAGAATAAAATTTCAGCAAATACGTCGTTTGGAGTTGACGATCAAAAACAGAGGAACGATGTTGGTTTGGATGAAAAAAGAAGAAAAGAAAACGAAGAAGAAGAAGAAGTGATACGTGTGCCACGATTTGGGGCGGACTGAAATGACAACGAAGAACAAAACTAGAAAAAAATTCTGGTTGTTGATGTTGCTGGTTGTGAACTGCGATTTGAGGGTTTTTGCAACTTCAAAATGAAAAAGGACGTTGTGTGTACTGCCGACCGTGAATTGATTTGGGGCTTTTGCTGGTTTGTGTTTGGAACGAAGATGAAAAAAAAACTAGCCATTGTTGGTTTTGCTACAGCTGCCATGTTCAACGAAGAGGAAATATGAGACGTGTTGCTAGAGCATCTTGGTAGTTGCTGATACATAAGAGGAGCTGAATGCGATTGTGTTGATTTGTGAGTTGCTGCCGGATTGAAGTGAAGAAAAGGGGAGATTTAGATGTTGTGGATTTGGGGACTTTTCTCCTGCTTGACCGTGAAGGAGGAAGATGAAAAAAAAAAAGAAAGAAGACCAACAATTGTGAATTGTTTGAAATGCGTGGTTGTTGTCGTTAATTCTTTTGTTTGGGGCACGAAGAAGAAATTTGACGCTCCGGCGTTGGATGTCGTTACACGCTGAAGAACAAAGCATGCATCTCAGACTTGGAATATGGGTGCGTTGTTGTGTTCGCGCGATACAGATGATGACGAGCGATGTCTTGGTGCGAATACAAATTAAAAAGGTACATTTTTGAATTTTTAAAATTTTGATAGATTGAAATTTATTTCCCTTGAATTTAGATGCAAAGAAGACGACGTGAGAGGTACAAATTTCAAACTTTTAATCTTAGATAGTATAAAAAAATATTTATTTTAGTCAATTATGAATGTAAATGAAAAATAATAAAATAATAATAATAATATTTCATTTAATTAGAATTTAAATAAAATAATTATGGAACTTAGTTTAGAATATTTCTTTAGTAATTTGAATTAAATAGATTTAATCTTAGATTAATTATAAATTATTGAACACGAGGATTAATTGATTTAATAAAATTAAACTAATTAATCTTTTCAATTAGAAGTGGGGAAATGGTTCTCCAACAAATCAATAATTTTATTTAATATTAGAAGTTTAAAATTCAATAATTTAAAGTAGTTGAAAAACATGAAAAATAAACTTCTTGAATTAAAAATCTTTTATAAGAAAATATTAGAATCTTAGACTTCGACACTAAACTTGGAACGTTTAGAAGTCTTATTTTGTTCGTAATTAAATTGATCATGATGTTAATAAATTATTTTAAATTACAACGATTAAGTTATTAGAACTCTGATTATATGATAAAAGCTTGCAAGTAAATTATTAAAGTTGGAATTTCAAATTAAGGAAATTTAGAAGACTCAGAAACTATTTTAATTAGAATATATAAAATTTGAGAATAACCCTAATTTAGTTGGAAGTAATGTTTGAACTCTATAACTATCTTAGAAATTATTTAAGCTTAAAAGTAATTCTAATAAGTGTCAAATTTCAGATTTATATATTTTAGCGTATCGAGGATCTCAAAGGAAAGCAAGGAAGTCCTGAAGATCTGCGAAATCAGGTGGACAAGACTTCCTTGCTCATATGTATTATATGGATTTAAGATTCAAAGCATCTAATTGAATAGTTCTAGGTTATTATAATTTTATTAGAAAATTGATTGAAATTGTTTGGCTTATTTGAATGATGTGTGATGTATGTAAATTATTTAATCCATGCACAATTAGTTCATGACATGCATAAATAGAGGAAATGCATTAGGTAGCATTAGTTACTCATTTGACTATCATATAACTTTTATTTTATAACATTGGTTATTTATTCAGACTACTATTGCATGATATGCATAATTTGAGAAATTATCCAGTAGATTGTGAAATTGTTTGGCATGATTGATGCTTATCTATTACACTAAAATAAGACGATGGTTTATTAAAAATCCACGTACCGGTACGATTGACGAGCCTGAAGCGGATCGAGGTGACATCTCCTATATGTCACTGCTTGAGATTATCGAGCCATAAGGCGGATCGTAGGTATTCCTACCTAGAGCTAACTGTGACAGCTCGAAGTCTTTGGGAGGTGGTCCGATGCCATGGTAAGTACTCTCTCTTAGACTGTGATGTGAGTATCGATTGATTTTAGATGGTTATTGGAACCCTCTAAGATTAGATTGGATCACAGGGAATACTAAAAGGCATCTCAACCCTCTTCCAGCCTTAAACATCGATCAAAACTAAATGAATGTTTGAAACGCCTAATGTTTAAAAGTGTTTGTAATGTCTTGGATTGAGTTTATATAATGCATGTGATGTGTAGGATTGATCCACTAGGCTTTCGAGTTCACTCCCACCTTATTTTTCAAGTACAAATGGACCTAGAAGACGGTAAACTATGTCAGAAGACTCGTACTCTGATTGGACACCTCGTGGGGAGGTTGTCCAGAATAGGACTTGAAGATCATATTTATTTATTTTTACTGGATTATTCTAATGTACTTACGGTGAGTTTAACTTTGGTTTGTTTTATCTTTAAATGACTTTTCTTGTTTAACTATTTTGGTTTAATAACAGTTTTAAAATGATTCTGCTGCATTGTTATGATTATCTTGAGAAATCTGGTAAATGTATTGAGGAAGAAATTTGATCTTTTGTCTAGTATAAAACATTTATTCAGATATGGACTTGAGAACAAATTGTTATGAGTTTAATTTTGAAGAAAAAGATTTTGACAAAACGAAATTTTCAAGTAACATCTCGATTTTCAACAGGCGACGATCCACACGTGACGTAACACGTGAACGGAGGTCTGGTAAAAAATTGGGGTGTTAGAATTATGGTATCAGAGCTCAGTATTATGATAATCTAGGCTAGATTTGATTTCACTGGATATGATTTTTACTGAAATGAAGATTTTATTGAATTTGATTTTCACAAAAAATGAATTTTATCATATTTGCTTTCATTAAAAAATAAATTTTCTTGAATATGATTTTGAAAAAGGGTAGCATGGGTAGAAGTCTAGAGAAAAGTAAGTGATGCCAACATAATTGAGTACTGTTATTGATGCGACCCAAGAAGAGGTAATGATTACTGACAATTGACGTGCTTTCAGGGTCAAGGTCCCTGAAGGACTGATCTTGTTAGATCTTCTTCTGTGGCAGTACGTACCTGAGGGATTACCTTTATGTTGATTAGAGGTCCCTAGAAGGTTTCATTATCATTCAAAAAGGACCCATGGTGACAATACTCAAAGTGGATGGTATCACAAGAAACAATTGCATAAAACTGGATAGAAATTAATATTAGGTGGCTAGAAGTCTAGGAAAAGACTAGAGTGATGCCAACGCGCTTGAGTTACAGTCGCAGGTGTGACTCGAGTCAATGACATCACATAGAAGTTTTATATAGTCAAACTTGGAAATCCTATTGAAGGATATACTAGCCAAGTGAAGTAATGAAACCATAGGTCTAGGTAGAGACCGAGTGTTGTCTCAAAGGCAAAGTGGATCATAAATAAATTAAAAGACTGTAGGACATAGGTTAGAGAATGATAACGTGTTTAAACGTACACTTGTTTGGTCAGGACCCGAGTTTGGGAGGAGCCTTTATTTCTGGTCTCTATGTAGGATGGGGTGCATAGAGATCTGGGGGTATGGAGGAATCCTGAATTTGAAGAATGATAGACCATGTTTGGTGAGTGATCGATTTCTTTGGCTAAACTTGTACACACTGTATTGTACTGGGATGCAGTAGTAGAGTACGGTGGGGCTTGCGTCAGCCTTAGAGCACGTCTGTGGGTGCACTGTCACACTATTTTTAGCCAAGGGCCCAGTTAAAAATGATGGGATAGTTGCAGTCATAGATATCGAGACACTTGCACCATTGTTTGGGTATAATGTAATTCTGGGTGGAAGTCTATGTGGAAAGGCGAGTGTGGGATGGGGCACGCGGACTTGAAACACAGATGGAAGCTACGAAATTGCATTATGCTAGCGTGTATTGCTTGCTTGGTTGATTGGATTATTGTTTGTTATATAGTTAATTTGATTATTTAAGTGTTATAACCCAAAATCTTGTACCCAGAAACTGAAGAAATGTCGTTGACTTAGAAGCATAAACCCTAGACAACTGAGACAAATCGAGAACTTAGAGACTATGCACCTAGAGTCACCCTAGTAGGAGAACGCAAAAGGGCATAGGTGGAAAAAAAGTAATTGAAGAATGATTGTGAGTCTGCAAATTCATGAAGAATGGAAGGGATTTAAAGCTTGCTGGGATTTTAAATTGAATATGTTAGATTATTGGACAATAAATGTACTGGCTGAATTTTTGGGTTCTCATGGAAGGTTAAAGTAAATCAACTTAGAACTTGATTAGTGTTGATTGAGATCTTGGGAAATGTGAAGAGCCAAAGGGATTGTCATCAGTCAACCATTGGATATATTCAAAAAGAACCCTCAGGCTAGGAGAACTCTTCCTTTTGTCCGAGTTGAGCAGATGGTTGAACAAATACAGGCCAAACTTCCTGGAACATCACAGTTTATCCTTTGTCTTATGCCAGAGAGGAAACCATCTGCTATATATGGTCTATGGATGAAGAAAAGTCTAGTTGAGTTGGTATTGTGACTCAATGCATTGTTCCAACAAGGGTTAATGATCAATACTTAGATAATGTTTTCCTTAAGATCAATGCCGAACTTGGTGGCTTAAATTCTTTGTTGTCAGTCGAACAATCTCCTTCTAATTTCTGAATCTCTAAGGCTCTAAGTAACATTTTTGGAATGGATGTTTCACACGGTATTTCTGGTCAGTGCAATAGTTGATTCTAGATAATGGCCATTGATTTCTCGGTATAGGGCATCTATACGAACACAATTGCCTAAGGCTGAAATGATAAGTATAGGATTATTAGATAGGTATCTACTTGAGCCATCTGTGCCATAGCCTTATTTTTTTAAAAAAAAAGCTACAGTTGTTCACCACACAAACTGCAATATTACATGAGGGAGGAAAATGAAAATGTTTGAATAGCTCAAGTTCATCCTAGGCGAGAGCATACACTAGACTATTGATAAGTTCCAAATTCTTTTATGAAAATGTCATGAATGTCGCGTAGGATACTTGGGTTAGGATATCACAATCTTTATCACGTCAACGGTTGTGAATTGATCGTTCTTCTTAGCATTAATTCAGAAAGAAGGCTATGTTCACAATCATTCCACTAAAAATATGGCGTACATTATTTCAGAATCACCAATGACTATTGAAGACGTGATGTCTCAAGTTAGAAGATGGTGGCCATTTTGGATTGGCTCGGTTACGTGAAGGACTTGAAGAAATATTAATTGACTATCTGGAAATATTTTCAAAGGAACAACAAACTGACTTCCTTTATTCTTGCAAGGTGATGAATTTGATGAATAGGTTCAGGCTGAAGATGGAAGCGTCCTATAAGTAGATCAGAGTAGTGTAGTGGAAGCGTGATGGGCTAGTAGAAAATATAGATCGATTGACAACACTAGTTAACTTGACTCAAATTTTAAGGACGAAATTTTTTTTAAGGGGGGTAGATTGTAACACCATGAAACTTTGTAATCAGGCCATTTCGCGAGCAAGTATAATATAAATAAAAATTAATTAATTAATTAAAATACATGATGGAGTGTAGCATTGAAGCGTATTATTGATTGGTGGAAGTGGTGATTCGAAAGTTAGGATAAATTGTTGATCAAAAAATATTTATGCACATAATAGAAAAAAATCTTAAAATAAATAAGGGATGACATTATTAATAATAGACTTATAATAAGGTATATATACATTGATATGATTAGTAAATATATATACATATATCAAATAGGTAAAAATAAACATATTAATAAAGATTAAAATAGATAGGTGTATATATATTTATACTTGTAAAATTG
>JAJIYU010016315.1:0-12213 GCA_030144865.1 Tinospora cordifolia | reverse complement strand
TTGAAAATATATGAATTTATATAAAAAGAAGTTAAATATATTTTATAGTTAATTACTAAATAATGAGCCTTAAAATATGATAATGTTCAATTATAAGATAATAAATTTAGTGTCAAAATGAACATTATCAGATGTGAATACAAATAACATGTTTATATTCAAATCATTTTTATATCCATAATGTCATATAAATAACCAAGATAAAGAAATACTCATAGAACACCAACAACTAATCCCGTTGGGCACGAATCTCACGTCCTGGTATGATAATCAGCCACTTCCAAATTCACTGTAAAATTCAGTAATGTATAATCCATCATTTCATATATAATATATATTTTCATCTGCATTAGTTCTTCTTTTATAAAAATCAATGGTTTTAACATAAAATCACCATTCACATAATACCAGAAATAATTATTATTCACCAAAATTAATGTCCAATCAATTTCCAATATCTATGTTAAAATCTTTGTTTCCAATTCACCACAATTATCCTATCACAGAAACCGTTTATATACACAAATCAAATTCAATTCATTTTTATAAATAATTTTTAACATATTCATTTTTCATATTTAATTTAATACGTGTATTAGACCTCACGTATTCCTGCGCATTAACTCGAATAATCTCAACAACCTTTAAAATTAACTTCCCTGCTCATATACCATATTTAAATAAATTAAATAAGCTTCTCAAATATATTTCTGTTGATTTTTTCTAATTTTTATAAATAACCCAATTAATCAATCACTCACCAAAAATCTATTTGATATTCAAAATTCATGAATTTAGTGTCGATGGGTATGAATTTTCATTCTCTACATTCTTATGGGTTCCGATCAAAGTTTGATTAGGGTTTAACATATCCAAAATTTCATCTAAAGGTTATTCAACTTTGAGTATTTATTTTAGTGTCCACAGAACAAATAAATGAAATCTAACAACATATTTGAGATTCGCATATCACCAGGAGTGTAACAGTATAATTTTGGTTGAGTTTTACTCACGGTGGGGGAATACACCATTTTTGGGTACTAATATAAAACATCTCTTACAATAAAAAATTATACCCCTAAGTTTGTAGCACTCGGCTTATCTTGCATTTTTGTAACAAGAATTGGAAAAAATGGCTTTCTGTGCATTGAATCCGTCGAGAAAAGGTCAAATTTTCCTTTATTTTTCCCTTTTTTCATTTCGTTTCCATTCGTCTTTCTACTGCGTTCCGTAAAGAATGAAGAAATGAAGACTTTGAGCAATAAAATCAACCAACCCACTACCATTATATCGTCAAGAAGATTACCAAATTGCCCTTAAATTGCTTAACCCTAATTCACATCACTAATCAACCCAATACCCTCTATTTAATTCCTCATTGCAATAAAGCCACCTCACCGTATATATATATAATATAGTTTACTTTTTTTAATTGTTTTTTATTTCTTGAGCAACTTCATTATTATTATTTTTTTCACAAGCATTATTTTTTTTCCAATACTACTTTAATTAATTAATTTATACACGTATTGTTTGGACTTTGAACCTTCTCATTTTACTTATAATTTTACATATCCATTTCATTTGCTTGGAAATTTTATTTCAAAAAAAATTAAGTTTATTTAAATTGGTTCCATCATTACTTGAAAGAAGGACTGGAAATATAGTTTTGAAAGAAAAAAAAGAAATAGAGAGAATATTAATTCAGTAGCGCTCCAATTCTCGACATACGACTGTTTCGCGGCTTCTCCTGTCAGATGGACACGCCTCTTCACGCAAGGCCCAAGAGATGTACAGAACAGGGGCCGGGGTGTTACATTATTAAAGACTTATACATACACATACTTATAATTACACCACACACATATATATTTATATTCATTATTGAATACTTTAATGTTGCACCAAAATACATTTCATTTTTCTTGCTTTATTTTATACCTTAGAATATGCATAATTTATGTAACAAAATATTAATAATTCCTCAAAGTTGGATTATTTTATTTAATCGAATTTCGTACAAAATTGTTAGGTATTACATTCTAACCCCTTAAAAGAATTTCGTTCTTGGAATCTGCATTAATCTATGTAGGTGTTGTTTGGTCAAGCATTTCTAGTAACGAGATTTAGGTACTTATTTTGTATTTCACTTTCTAACTTCCAAGTGGCCTCTTCTACTCCATGATATTTCCAGAGAACTTTGACTAAGGGGATATCCTTTGTTCATAGGCTCTATACCTTACGATCGAGAATCCTAACCACAGCTTCTTCATACGTGGCATCATTTTAGATGTCCACCTCTTCCCAATGGACTATCTGAGAGGGATTGGGTTCGTACTTCCTTAGCATCGACACATGGAGCACGTTGTGCACTGATGACATTCGATTTAGTAGTTCTAATTTCGTATGCACATTTGTCGATCTTCCTAAATATCTCAAAGGGTCGAATGAATCTAGGTGCAAGTTTTCCTTTGATTCCAAATCGTTTAGTTCCCTTATGAGGACTGATCCTTAGGAATGCATTATCTCCTAGTTGAAATTCTAGATGCCTACTTCTTCTATCAGCGTAACTCTTCTATCTACTTTGTGCAGTGGCCGGTCTTTTCCTAATTTGTTTAACCTGCTTGTTCATTTCCTCCATGAAATTTGGCTCAGTAAGAACGTGGTCTTCAAGTTCAGCCACATAAGTTGGTGATTTGTAGGGCCTCCCATAGAGAGTTCGTATGGATCCATCCTTATACTTGCATGATAATTGTTATTATAAGCACACTCTGCTAGGTATAGGTACTTACTCCAATTCCCTTTAAAGTCAAGGATGCAAGACCTCAGCATGTCTTCTAGTGTCTGGATAACTCCTTCAAACTGTCCATCTTTTTGAGGGTGAAAAGTCGTACTCATGGTTCGTTTGGTGCCCAGTTCATTCTGTGACTCATCTAAAATTGTGAGGTGAAACGAGAGTCTCAATCTGACTTTAATGTCTTAGGAGACCATGAAGGCGTACTATCTCTCTCACATGTAGTTCTCCTAGTTCACTGACTTGGTTTGTGGATCTAATGAGTAAGAAGTATGCCACCTTAGTGAGACCATTCACAATCACCCGAACAGTATCTTCCCCTTTCTAATTTCTAAGTAGTCCGCTGATGAAATCCATGATAATGTTATCCCACTTTCATTCTGAGATCAAAAAGAATGAAGGGGGAGAAGGATTTATATAGAGTACCTAAGGGTCATATTCATAATTTTTTGGGCATTTTTGGATATGAAACGTTCCTTATTTCTCAATTTTTGCGCCTCTACCCTTAGGGTTTGAGAAACTAGGGTTTTAGGGTTTTGTTTCGCATTTTTTTGTATTTTTCTCACTTTTTTCTTTCACTTTTCATTTTTCTTTATTTTATTTTTTTAATCGTGCATGCGTGCACGATTTTGGTTTCATGCATGGGCTGAAGCCCATGTGTGATTCCAATTTTTTTTGTTTTTACTTAATATATATATATGTTTTTTTTTTCCATTCTACATTTATAAATACACATAACTATCTATATATTTTTGAACCTAATAATTTAAACAAGTTTACATATTATATATACATGTATATATATTTTCACACACACACACACACACACACACATACACACACATATATATTTACACATTATTAAACACTTATACATACACATACTTATAAATACACTATACACACACGTGCGCACACACACAAAAAATACATTTCGTTTTTCTTACTTTATTTTGTACCTTAGAATACATATAATTTATATAACAAACTATTAATAATTCCTCAAAGTTAGATTATTTTATTTAATCGAATTTCGTATAAAATTGTCGGGTATTACAAATTATCACATACTCTACAATCATTTTGAAAATTATTATATAAAGAAATGCGGATACTTCTCATACTTTAGTCCCACAATGATTATCATATAAGAAGTATTATTCTTCATGATTGAGTCTATCAAAATGATACCATATCTTGAATTTACTCTTGCAAATTTAAGACACGTAGCCATGTTAATACAATTTCATGAATTTTAAACCAAAGCAACATATGTTTATACAGATAACATGCTTATTTCAAATCAATTTTGTTTATATATTTATAATGTCATATAAATAATCAAGATAAAGAAATATTCTTAGAATACCAAAAACTTATTCAATTGGGCACATGTCTCATTTTCTAGTATAATAACCAAATCTTCGAAATTTACTGTAAATCCAGTAACATAATTCATCATTTTTTATAATATATTTTTTTTCTTGTGCATCTATTCTATTTAATAAAAATTAAAAGTTTTGATATAATATTAAAAGTAAAGATTACTCTCCATAATTACTGTCCAATTAGTTTCTAATACCTACTCTTAAACTTAGTCTCCTATCACAAAATCATTTTATGTGCATCAATCAAATTTAGCTCTTTTATGACTATTGTATAAATCATTTTTAACGTATTTACTTCTCATATTTAATCCTATATATGTATTTGACCCATATATTGATGTGCATTAACTTGAATATTCTCGATAACCTCTTTAGGATTATTTTTTTGCTCATGTAAAATATTTTTGTAGCAAAAAATATAAACAAATAGACTTCTCAATTATAATTTTTACTAATTTTTAAAATTTTTATAAATAACTCAGTTGGTCAATCACTCATTAAAATTTTAATTGATATCTAGAATTCATGAATTTGGTGTTAATGAATACAAATTTGTGTTCTCTATATTTTGTTAGGCTTCAATTAAAATTTTATCAAGATTTAACATATTCAAAAGTTTTTTCCTAAAGTAATTCAACTTTAAGTGTTTATATTGATATCTATATAATAAATACAAACCAACCACATATTTATGATCTATGTGTCACCATAAGTGTACTGATATAATTTTACTTACTTTTGGTTACTATAGGTAATATCTTATTTTTGAGTTCTACTATAAAATAAAATTATATCCCTAGAATTGTAAAATATAACTTATATAACATTTTCGTAATCAGAATAAAAGAAAATAACTTACATACGTGTCAAATCCATCACAAAATCTCAGACTTCTTTTCTTCCCTCTTTCCTTTTCTACATTCCCTTTCTGGTTTTTTCGGAAATGCTGAAATGAAAGACAAAATTTGAGGATGGAATTTAGTCTCCACACGACATTAATGTATATATCTATACTCTCCAATAAAAGAGACCGTTTTTAAACACTGTTCATTGTTTTTTAATAGCCTACTTTTAGACCATTTTACCCATTTACCGGTTGTATATTACAATCAAAGCCACTATTTAAAACAAGGCAATTGTTTCTTTATTATTTATCTAATAATAATTTGTCTATGCATATATATTTAAAACTACTTAATTTTATTCATTTTGATTATCTTTTTCATTAATTATTTATTAATGATATATTTATCTTCAAGGCTTTTTGTACTAAGTATTTGTCAATTTTTTGTAGTGTATCACATAATTGAACTTATTTATATTGCATAAAATAACTTCAAAGAATACATTTATTTATCTTAAAATAAACATTAAGCAAATTATCAAATTATATTATTTTAAGGGAATTCACATTTCTTATAAAATTTATTTTTTTTACTTAAAAGTTTATTTTCATGTAACGTAAGCATAAGTACTTAATTGTTATTATTATAGGATTGAGTATTAAACCCTCGAGTCAATACTTAGTTAGAATTTAAAACCAATATGTCAATTAAGATTAAACTAATTTAAGAGAAATTGATTAATAATTTGATAATGTAACTACATTTAATAATTTCATTTAAGTTTATTAGGTTTTATTTCATTTTGATTTTTGTCTTTCTTTTAATGATTTTGACCTTTTGATATAATTTTGCTTTGACATTTTGTGACGACCTATGTTTTTGGTATCGGATTGACAGATCAGACACATGTGTATTCTATGTATTTTTCGAAATTTTAATGAAGATATATGAAAATTTTTCCAATTTTTTCTAATTTCGAATTATTTATTAAAGAAAATAAAGATAATGGTAAAAAAATATAAATTTGAGGGAAAAACACATGAAACTATTAGGAAAATGTGTTTTTTTGAGAGAAATAATTTTTAGGATAGATTATTGAATTTTTGAAATAATTATGAAATTTTTAAAAGGATAAATGAAATTTTTGGGAGAAAAATATGATTTTAGATAATTATTCAATTTTGGAAAAAATAATTGAATAAATGATGAAATGATATGTAATAGAGGCATTTTTTTATGAGAAATGATGATTTGATAATTTTTAATAATTTTAGAAAAAAAAATGCAAATTTTGGTGTATATATATATATATATAAGAAAATAAATGGAAAATAAATAAAACAAATGACGGGAATCAGCGCACGGGCACACTGTGGGCCGGCCCACGCGCCCAACAGAATGAAGCCCCTTGTGCTTTTGTTGTTTTGTGCAATTTTGGGACGAATTTCAGCGGATTTTCTAGCATTTTTGGGCAATTTTTTAGATTTTTTAGCTACTAAACCATGACAACCTATGGTATTGTGTCTATGGTTTTGCCATCAATTCACAGCCTTAATTGTGGCCAATGAATGATGCCAACTGGGCATTCAGCATGGGAGCTTGAGAGCCACCTGGATGGCCATATGTTACCCCATGATGCCATGCAAGCTTCCTCTCATGCAACAAAATCTTCTCTTGAGCACAAGTCCAAAAAATTTTAGTAGTTGTAGCCTCTATTCACAAGCTTATATCTCTCTCATTTCTTAGCCAAATCCAGTGTACCATAGCTCTTTTTGAAGCTTATACTACCATCTACGAAGTCCTACAAGGCATTCATTGAATCCTTGAACCATTTGGAGCTAAAAACGCTAGGAAGAAGTGTTGTTCATGGTGTTTAAACCTAGAAAACCAGAAAGTCTGTGTAAAGCCACCTTTAGAGCTTCGAATCCTTGGTCATTTTCAGTCCATTTCGGAGGTAAAATTGTCCACCCTCTTCATTTTCATATGTACTTTAACTTCGAATTGTTAGAAAATGAAAAATAGGGCTTTACACATGATTTTCGAATCATTAAACTTGGTTATCTACCAACTGTTACAGATGTGTAATAGAAACAGTTGGAGCAACTTTGGGAAGGCTCACACCTGAACTACTACAGGTTCGGCCCTAAGGTGAAACCCTTCATTTTACCTGTCATTATGTGTATTAAAGTGTCCAAGTGGTAGAAACTGGATATTAGGACATTTAATACATGTTATAAGTTGCTGGTGTTGACTGTGTGGTTTCACCGTTGCAACAGTACTGACAGAAACTAGTTTGAGACCAGATTTGGAGCTATATTTAGAGTACCTAAAGGCACTCATTTGGACTGAAACTAGAGGCGTTTTAGACCTCATAGTAGAGGTTCCAGAAAAGTATAAAGATCTGACCTTGAGCCTTTGTGAATATGATTTGCTACATTTACAAATATGTCATGCTTGTTAGAGTGTTAGGACTTAGAACAATTCTTTGTGTTCTTTTAGAATGCAGCAGAGAAATTGATAGAAGGATAGGCATGATTTTAGTATTCATGTTACTGATTCAAAGTATTTTCGATTAATGAATGTTTTATGACCTACATACTACAATTAGACACAAGAAATGATCCATGAAATTGTGGTTTAATGGGGGAATGACTACTAGAAATATAGTAGAATTTATGAACCTAGAAAATTTCTATAATCTGGCAGAAAATTATGAGATAAAATTAATGGACCAAACCTCGGTAGATTAAGCTGAAATTTTGTGAAGAGATCCCTAAATATGTCTAAAACATGCCTACCAAATTTCAGCTCATTCTAATATGGATAAGTAGGTCAATTCAGGCAAACAGTCATTGCCTATCATAGGGTATACGGGATCTTTACAGTCTCTATTATTATACCTAGAAACCCTAGTAAATGATGTCTAAAAATTGTGATTCAAAATTCTGGGAAAGATTTAGGACGTTAAGAACAATTCTGCAAAGTTTAGCGCAAATCCGATGTATGGATTACCCGCAAAAAAATTGGAAAAATGGTTGCATAGATAAGGTCACAAACTAAAGTTGAGCCTAAGTGAGGGGAATTGGGAATGTTGGCCCAATTTGGCCCAATTGACTCAATGAGGACCAGTATTGACCATTTAGGACTCTATTGACCGACTAGGTCAGCAAGTGATAGGTTTGACTAGGGTTGACTAAGATTGATCAAGGTTAATCAAGTTGACTTAGCAACTTAAATCAAAGTTGAACTAACAAAGATAGACTACCCTTGACTACGTCAATCCATTGATTGACCAATGACATAGAATTAGAGTGTGCTAAGTCCCATGTTAATATTAAAGAGTTATGTCGCTTTCACAGGACCTAGTACTAGCGGGACGCAACCGGTCATGAGAGGAGCACCGGGAGCAGAGCATCCCTGTGAGTAGTGTTTTCTAACTTATTTCTTAAAGTTTGTTATTCTGTGCATTTATAAAAATAGTATTACATATTGCATTGAATCTGCATCCCTTTAAATGAGTTTTAAATGAAAAGTGCACCGAGTCTCGAGGTCCGAGGGTATAGGGTTAGGGCAAATTGTATCGTTCTCTCATATGGCCCCGATAGTGACCACCTAGCACAGAGTGCCCGCTGAAGGGGTTCTGTGGGCCTACGATATGGCAATGACAATAAGTCCTAATCGGGCTGTCATAATATGACAGCGGCAATAAGTCTTGAATGGGTCGTTACGATTGATGGCAATGACAATAAGTCCTGACCGAGTCGGCACGTATGCCTAACTGTCTGCAACTCGCTCGAGTGAATTTTTTTAGTCGCCTTGGAGGCTAATGAGAGTCTCGACGATTGTTTTCACCATTTAACTATTTTCGAATGAAGGTGCACGACTGCATGATGGATTTAAATTGTATTCAATATTGCATTCATTCGCATAGTGCTATCGTTCATGCATTAATGGCATGTGTTTTATTTGTGGAATGTTTGTTTTAAGTTATGAATTATACTGCATTATTCAGTAAGCCACTGTAGACAATTAGGCTCACTACTCTAATTTTTTAGGTCCTTCAACCATAGATAAGGGAAGGGAGTGGTCATCGCCTAGAGCTGCACTCTCTCCTTTGTTTTGGTAGGTTTTCTTCGCACTTTTCTTGTTTTGAGGGTTAGAAACTATATATAGGGGTGAGGAAAGCTTGTATATAAAGGATTAGTCGTTCCCATTGCTACACATGTTTAATGACCCATTTTGATAAATATTAAGTTTTATTAGTATTCTTGTGTTAAATTTCTTTTGCATACTTTATGATTACTCTGATAGTGTATAGTGTGGTTTTGAAAAATGTGGCTTAATAGTATTTTGACAAGCTCGACCTGCGGACGGGTTTGTCGGGACACTGTGCCAGTCGGTTCGTCCTTCGCCCTAGGGAAGGGGTCCCGACAACATTGGTATCAAAGACTAAGGTTTTTCAATTGAGGAATAACAATTGCTATTAACCTAGGGGAATCTCAGAGTAATCGCAGAAGTACAAAAAGAAAAGACCCTTAGAAATGACTTAGGGTAGCAAAATGAGAGTATGGACAAAACTTTCTAACTCCTAACTGGTAGAAAGAGGAACCGAGTGAGAGTGGCCATATTACGAGGGGAATCAGACTGCCATAGGGTGTTAGTGAGTTTAAGACTGAGACTTTGAACCTTGTGGGTTAGGTTATTCCCTAAAAATAGTTGCCTTAATGTCTAGAGTCGCGATCTGCTCATTTTGGGATTGATAGATGTTAAACGTTTTGTGCAGACCACAATGCCTCCTCGAAGTGGGAGACCACTCAGGACTCTAGAGCCAGTACCACCACCACTACCTCTGGTCCAGCTTGGGCTGGACGCCATACAGAGGCTAGAGGCCTTGATCAGGGCGTCTAATGAGGCTAGTCACGCCTAGGTAGCCTTACTGAATGAGAGGCTTGGTAGGATTGAGGCCAAGAGACAAAGGGCTGAGCCAGCAGCGCCTCCTGCGCCAGTTATACCTGAGATTCAGGATGAGGAGAAGGCTGCAGCCCAGGCAGAGGTATCCCCGGTGCGGTAGGGTGATGACTCCACTCATGATCGTCTTCTAAAGAGATTCTTAGATTTGAGGTTCAAGGAGTTCCATGGGGGTTTGAGTCTAGATGCAGCGGAGAACTGGCTTCTCAATATCAATAAGAATGCTAAGACATTGAAGCTATATGAGGAGAATCAGGTGCTATTCGCGACACATATGCTTGAGGATGAAGCCGCGATTTGGTGGAGGGCCACTCAGACTATAGAGGGACTGATTTCTACATGGACCCATTTTCGAGAGCTATTCTTGAGTGCCTACGTCCCTACAGCTGATAGAAAGTATAAGAAGGTGGAGTTCCTGACTTTATAGCAGGGAGACATGTCAGTTAAGGAGTATACCTACATATTTTTCAGATTGGAGGCATATGCACCCGAGTTAATGGGCAACCTGAGGGAGAGAGCTGGATTCTTCTGTCCTGGGTTGAGGGCCAGTATTAGAAAGGCTACGTCGACATATAGGGAAGATACTTTTGAAATTATACAGAGGCATACACTGCAGTTTGATTCGAATGGTAGGAACTAGCATCCGATCACCCAGATAGTACAGAGTGTCTCCTTGCAGACGCAACCTCAGTCACAACCACAGTCGCAGACACAGGGAGGTCATCGTAGTGGGTCCCGATGAGGCAGATTTCATAGGAAGAGAAAGTATTCAGAGGGACAGTCTGGAGGGGCATAGACTCAGTCGACTATTACAGTCACACTCGCAGCCACCCCAGTGCAGGCATACTAGCCAGTGGGACAGCCACCGACTCAGCAGGAAGGCTGAAGTGGAGGTCGAGGTAGAGGTAGATGCAGAGATTCAGGGGGTAAAGGCCAGGGCAGAGGCCAAACCGAGCAGAGGCGACAGATTACATGTTATTAGTGTGGTCAGCCATGCCACAAACGATATCAGTGCCCTATGCCTGTTCCAGCTTCCAGTGTACCCACCTCCGCCACTCGAGAGACAACACAGGCCATCACCTACCCGGACTCCGAGGCGACGAAGGCTTTAGTAGAGGGTAACATGTTCCTACTTGATACATCTATCTATGTGTTGATTGATGTTAGATCTACATTATCTTTTATTTCTGGGCATGCCATAGATAGATTGAGACTTAGATCTGTTAGAGCTTCCACATGGCTCATGTTGAGCACAACAGCAGGAAATGGATCTACTCCCAATTTGATTTGTGAGGCTGCACGTTGAAGTTTGACGACTTCGAGACTCTTGTAGACCTTAAGGTACTAGAATTCTTAGAGTTTGACGCTATACTTGGGATGGACTGGCTAGCAGCTTATCATGCCCATGTTGACTGTTTTGCCAAGAGGGTAGTATTTCAAATTACAGGACAACTTGTTATCACCTTCCAGGGTAATGTTCCAATAGACCGAGGACCCTAGGTAGGATAGCGACACAATCTGAGATAGATACGCTAGCTAGTATGATCACCACTGGCGAGGGACCTTTACAACAAAACATGGATGAAATTCTTGTTGTTAGAAACTTTCTTGATGATTTGCCTGGCTTACCTCCCAAACGGGAGATTGATTTCATCATTGAGATTATTCTGGGGACACAGCCCATTTCAATCCCTCCTTATTGAATGACACCCTATAATTACAGGAACTGAAGGTCCAACTTGAGGAGTTGATGAGTAAGGGTTTTATTACCCCTAGTGTGTCATCTTGGGGAGCTTTAGTATTGTTTGTGAAGAAGAAGGATGGGAGCATCCGTTTGTGTGTCGATTACAAACAGGTGAATAAGGTGATAGTAAAGAACAAGTACCCTCTTCTGAGTATTGATGACTTGTTTGACCAGCTGCGAGGTGCCACTATGCTTTCGAAGATCGATCTGAGATCTAGGTACCATCAGCTAAGAGTCAGGGAAGACGGCCTTTCGGACTCGCTATGGGCACTACGAGTTCTTAGTCATGACGTTTGGTGTGACAAATACCCCAGCGATGTTCATGGATTTGATGTAGAAAGTGTTTCATCCCTACCTCGATTTATTCATCGTCATCTTTATCGACGACATCCTTATTTATTCGAAGACTAGGGAAGAACACACTGAACACTTGAGGATCGCACTGCAGACTCTTCGAGATCACCGGGTTGTATG
>JAJIYU010016314.1:0-12217 GCA_030144865.1 Tinospora cordifolia | reverse complement strand
TGTATAATGCTATTGATGTGTAGGGGAAATCCACTGGGCTTTCGAGCTCACCCCATTTTTATTTTACAGGTACTCATGAGCCCAGCGCTCAGTGAGGATGCAGACCAGAGACTGGAGGATTTTGTATAGAGAGAGAGTGATATTTTTGTTTAAACTGTCTCTCTGTTTTTG
This sequence comes from Tinospora cordifolia, assembly GCA_030144865.1. Classification (NCBI taxonomy): domain Eukaryota; kingdom Viridiplantae; phylum Streptophyta; class Magnoliopsida; order Ranunculales; family Menispermaceae; genus Tinospora; species Tinospora cordifolia. Next base: position 12,046 of record JAJIYU010016314.1, on the reverse strand, counting down.
TACAATTTTTATGATGTATATTTTGAAACTGGACCAGAGGGTCATGTAACATATTTTTGTATATATTCACAGGGCTGTTTTTACCATTTTGAACACTGTTTTTATCTTGATTGATAAACTGATGACTTTTAGTTATGGTATGCTATACAGTGTTCAATGATTTAGAAAGATTTGATCCGAAAGAAATGCTTCCGCTACTATTATCTTGATTTCCAGTATAATATGATTTTGAACATCCGGTGAATTTGATTTGAAACCAATTGCTTAGTGAAACATGATTAAAATGGTTATTTGAAATTAAAGAAATGATTTAAACCTCGTGTATAGAGGTAGAAAGATAGATGATGACATCTATTGCACGCCCGGGGCCTCGGCAGACCACGCGCCGAGCTTGGAGCCGCGCGACGCCCGACGACGGGGCCTGAGATTTACAAACATGACGTCCGGTCCGGGGGTCTGGGTGTGATAGCTTTGTGCAGTCAATAACCTCTTCTGGATCTTCTTAATCTATAAGTTCATCTCTTCAATCTTATCAGGTCCAATGAGCACATGATCCTCCAGTTCTGCCCAACAGGATGGCGATCTGTAGGGTCTACCATAGAGCTCTTCAAATAGAGCCATTCCAATGTTCGCCTGATAGCTATTGTTGTAGGCGAACTCTGCTAAATGTAAATATTTGCTCCAATTGCCCTTAAAATCTAGAGCACACGCTCTCAACATATCTTCTAACACTTGTATAGCCCTTTCAGATTGTCCATCCGTTTGCGGGTGAAATGTCGTGCTCATAATGATTCTGCTCCCCAATTCCTTTTGTAAACTTTGCCAAAATTGGGATGTAAATCTGGCATCTCGGTCTGATACAATTGTCTTTGGAATTCCATGTAATCTTACTATTTCCCTAACATATAACTCACCCAACTTATTCACTGGATCAGTAGATTGTATAGGTAAGAAGTGAGCTACCTTTGTCAATCTATCTACTATCACCCAAACGGTGTCTTCACCTTTCTGATTTCTCGGGAGGCCACTCACAAAATCCATGGTAATATCATTCCACTTCCATTCTTGTATTGGAAGCGACTGCAATAAGCCAGATGGCTTTCTATGCTCAGCCTTTACCTGTTGGCATGTAAGACATCGAGAGACATACTTTGCGATGTCTTTCTTCATACCTTTCCACCAATAAGTCTCCTCAAATTCTGATACATTTTATCACCTCCCAGATGTAATGTGTACTTGGTTAAGTGTGCTTCATCCAGTATGGTGTCTTTGATTTGTCCTGTACTCGGTACACATAACCCGTCGCCTAGCCTCAATGCACCATCCGCGTCAATTCTGAAATCTGTATGTTTAACTTGCTTGATACCGTCAATCAGATTGGCCATCCACTTATCATTTTTTGTTCCTCTCTGATCTGGTGTATAATATCAGGTTGGCTAGTTATCGCATATAGATATGCTTGTTTTTCATCAGTAGCTATACTTAGGTCATATGTACTGATCAACTGATACATTTGTGCCCTTTCTTCATTCTTCCCGCTAAGCTTTCTACTTAGTACATCTGCTACTACGTTAGCCTTGCCAGGGTGATAATGTAGCTGAAAATCATAGTCCTTCAAAAACTCTAACCATCTTCTCTGCCGTAGATTGAGTTCCTTCTGAGTATAGATATATTTGAGGCTTTTATGATCTGAGTACAGGTCAAAATTCTCTCCATAGAGATAGTGCCTCCAAATCTTCAATGCAGACATGATCGCTGCAAGCTCCAGATCGTGTGTAGGATAATTCTGCTCATGTGGCTTTAACTGTCGGGAAGCATATGCGACAGGCTTTCCTTCTTGCATTAGTACTGCACCCAAACCATTCAACGATGCATCGGTATAGAAGGTGTATCTTACTCCTTGTGTAGGAGTAATCAAAACTGGTGTTGTTGTCAATCTCCTTTTCAATTCCTAGAATGATGCCTCACACTGATCATCCCAAATAAACTTTTCTCCTTTCCTGGTCAATTTTGTCAGTGGACTAGTTATTTTCGAGAAATCCTTAATAAATCTGTGGTAGTACCTAGCCAATCCAAGAAAGCTTCTGATCTCAGTTACTGTTGTTGGCTGTTTCCAGTTAGCTACCGCTTCAACTTTCTCTAGATCCACTGATATGCCTTATGCTGAGACAACATGACCAAGAAATTTTACTTTCTGCATCCAAAATTCACATTTGCTGAATTTGGCGTACAATTTGTTATGTTTAAGTGTTTCCAGTACCAAGTGCAAGTGTCTTTCGTGCTTAGCATCTGATCTGGAATAAATGAGAATATCTTCCACAAAAACAACAACGAACTGATCCAGGTATTGGCTAAAGGCCCTATTTATTAGATCCATAAATGCCACTGGAGCATTTGTCAGTCCGAATGGCATCACTGTGTATTCAAAATGTCTATACCGAGTTCTGAAAGCTATTTTCGGTATGTCTGACTCACGAATCCTTAACTGATGGTACCCTGATCTCAAATCTATTTTTGAAAATCGTGAGGCTCCCCTCAGCTGGTCAAAGAGATCATCGATTCTTGGTAAAGGGTATTTATTCTTTATTGTAACTTGATTTAATTTCCTATAGTCTACATATAACCTCATGGATCCGTCTTTCTTCCTTACAAACAGGATTAGAGCTCCCCATGGTGACTCGCTTGGTCTAATGAAACCTTCACCAATAGTTCATCCAACTGAGTCTTTAGCTCAACCGATTCTATTGGTGCCATCCGATAAGGTGGAATGGCAATGGGATTTGTACCCGGATATACTTCAATCTTGAATTCTATTTGCCTGTGTGGTGGAAGGCCAGGCAATTCATCTGGAAATACATCCTCATATTCTCTCACCACTAGGATTTGTTGTATTCCTTGTGGCTTCTCTACTTCATCCTCTATCAACTGTCTGAAGTCGACCTTCTGTCGGACAACATATAGTAATGCTAATGTTGGAGTTCTAGGCAGCTTCTTCATGTCTCCTTCTATCTTCACAACTTCCCCGGATGGTAGCTTGATTGTAACTCTTTGTCTTTGGCAATTGATCTTAGCTTGATATTGGGTTAACCAATCCATTCCCAATATAACGTCATATCCACCAAAACGAAGTACACAAAATGTTTCTTTCTAATCTGGCCTGTCTTCCCTGCAATCTCTCAGATGCCCGAACCTGTCTCTAGCTCTGAGGTACTCTTCTCCTCTCTTGACCGCCAGGTTTCCTCAAAGATGGTCCTACTGTTTGGCTAGATCTGGTTCGCTTCTTACTCTTCCATGCCTGTTCTGCTTCGAGGTCTCTTTCTATAATCTATGCCCTCTCCACAGCTTCTCTGAAGTTCGTCAACGTTAAGGGTGCTATTATCTTTCTAATTTCCAGTTTCAATCCTTCAATGAACCTCTCTGTCTTTGTTTGCTCATCCTTTACCAAATTAGGAACAAATCTTGCTAACTCTGTGAATTTTCGTTCATACGCTATCACCGACATCATCTTCTGTGCTAGTCTTGTGAACTTAGCATGCATTTGTCTTTTCTTGGCTGTTGAGAAATAAGCATCATAGAACATGGTCTTGAACTCTTCCCAAGTCAGTGTTGTTTCATCTATGGCAAGGTCATTCATGATCATTTCCCCCACCTAGGTGTTTTCGCTTGTTTCGTGCTACTGTGACTCTAGATCCATAGTCTCTAAGTTCTTGATATGTCTTTGTGGCCTAAGTTTGTACTTCTAAGTCGACAACATGTCGTTAGTTTCTGGGTGCAGGAGTTTGGGTAATATACTAAAAATACAGTTTTACTACATATATTGCAACCAATCATACACCAACAAAACACATAATGTACGCTAGCATAATGAAATCTCAAGCTTCCATCCATGCTTCCAGGTCCTTGTGCCCCATCCCACACTCGCCTTTCCACATAGACTTCCACTTAGAAATCTCATTACACCTATTACAATTGTGCAAATGTCTCGACTTCCACGGCTGCCACATCCTACTATGTTGATCAGACATAATAGAACATATGCCTTCGTGGATGGATTCCCTGGCTTCACAAGACCCACTATGCTTGACTGCCCCATCCCAGCCAAACATAGCAAGTACCTGCTCTACTAGAGACACGAGCATTCACCAAACATGGTCTGTCATTCTTCGAATCCAGGATTCCTCTATACCCCCAAATCCCTATGTACCCCATCCTACATAGAGACCAGAGGTACAACATCCTCCTGAACTCGCGTCCTGACCAAACAAGTGTGCGTTCAATCACGTTATCAGTATCTAACCTATGCCCTAATGTCTTTTAATTTAGACTCACTGTGCCTCCAAGGCATCGCCCGATTAGTCCAAACTTCATCCAAAACTGTTTCCAATGAAAAACCATTTTCTAGTGAAAATCAAAACCCAGTAAAAATCATTAAAAATCATTTCTAGCCAAGCGAGCTACTAAGTAACTCTGATGCCATATTTGTAACACCCCGACCTCAGGTCCGAACTCCCCGGAATGGAGATCATCGGGTTACCATCTCCTGACGACCGGAATGTTACCTTTGCTACAAATTTTTACTAACTTTCTTAGACAATATAAATGAAAAATTTTCAAAATAGTGAGCCCATATAAATCAACTTTCAGTTAAACTTTTTCCTGTGAAAATATTCAAAATACTATTCGAGGAAATATCAAGTTCAACAAAATTTCCCACAAGTCTTATATTGTCAAAACATGGAAAACACAGTCCATTGATGAATACAATATCAAACAAGAGAGTATAGTTCAATTACATTACCGGTGTCATACAAAAGAAGAACAAATGTTCTGTTCCAAAATTAGATCAAAATCATTTTAACATAATGTTTCAAAACAAAATTTTAAGCCCATTCTTCAACATCTCCACTGTCAGTAAGTAGTCATTGTACAATAGACCTGTGAAAACCTGAAAATAGAGTGATAGGGTGAGCTCGAAAACCCAGTGAGTCAATCCTACACATCTCTAGCATTATACAAGATCAAACTCAAAACATACACACACTTCCACACATTAGGCGTTTCACACATTAAATTGTTTGTTGTAACCTAAACCGGAAGAGTTGGTTAAACTCCCAACATTCCTTGGTGATCTAGGATGGAAATGAGTGCATGCAATTTGACCAGAAACAAGAAATCAAGAACATCAACATCCAAAGATAAGTAACGCTCTGCAGCCTATTACTTATCCCCATGCACGCCCTGCGGCCTGTACATGTGAATCATAGTCTAAGGAACAGTAATGCTATGCAGCCAATTACTAAGTTAACGCTATGCAGCCTGTTACCAAATCCCGAAGACAAATCAAGGGTTGAGCAAAATCTAAGAAAAGGAACGCTATGCGGCCTATTCCTTTTATTTCAAAGATATCACAATCAAAGGTAAGGAACGTTATGCGGCCAATTCCTTATCTTTCCCAAGACAATGAAGTATGCTATAGACATTAAGGGTCAGGAATATTTACGACGCTCTGCAGCCTGTCGTACCGGTGTGTGGGATTCTTATTTAGCCATTAATCTTAATTTAGTGAAACAATCATGCATTCAAGCCCAAAACATTCAATCAACATGAAATCAGGAATAAATAAATGAAATATCACATGAGCGGTAAATCTTAATAGAAATCATGCATAACGGTAAATCATTCGGCACTTCAACAATTGCAAACAAACCATTCAATTCCAACAATATCAACATTTATATCATATAAATGCTATACTAGCAACAATCATATCTTAAGCGTGATTCCCACATAATACTAAAGAGTAAGGATATCCCTTTCACCTGGGTAATTTGGGATTCCTTTCAACTTTCTTATCATAATAGATTGTCTTTACGACGCACTCACTTGACAGTTACTCCACCAAAACTTCAATTCACCTCACTTCCTTTCATAGAAAATGTGCTACCCAATTTCGATTCTTTAGGCACTGGTAAATTCGAAATTCCATAAAAACAACAATCAAACTCAATACACAATTGCTTTGGGACTTTATATAAGGAAATGATTCAAATTTACTTCAGCTAACAAGGTTCTCTCATAACATAATTCCTTCATTCATCCTTACAGCTGTAGTATTTGAATCTTTAGATTTAAGCAAATAGCAAGTGAGAGAGTAATTTAATCGAGGGACTTAGATTTTTGCCTTAAATCTTCAATCTTTGGTTCACCTTACTTCAGAGCACTTCTCCTAGCTTTCAAGGTTATTTCTCCCTCGTCTGGAACGAACTGGAAGTGAAAATGACGAGCTCAAGTCGGTCATTTTTATTTATATATCACGCACGGATCGCGGTCGACAAATAAGGACCTCGGTTGGTGATTGATTTCTCCCAAAATTTCCAGTTTTCTCGACTATGGACCGCAGTCAGCCATTTACAGACCGCGGTCGGCAGAATGAGCACACTATTCGTAAGTGGTTTCTCAACTGCGGACCGCGGTCAGCCATTTACGGACCGTGGTCGGCAGAATGAGTCCACTATTCTTAAGTGGTTTTCCTGCACTATTTCTGCCGACGAACCACAATCTTTCGAACCTCTTTCCTATTTTTCATTATTTTTTAGTTTCTAAGCCATAAAAATGAGTTTATATGATTTTATTTTCATTTAATACATACATGGACATTCAAAACATATTTTCTTTTAAAACTTTTCTATTTAATTGAAATTCTTAAATTAATTATCGATGTGGCCGCGTTAAAATGTTTTGGGTTATTACATGCATATACCCTAGGTACATCATGCATACACGCCTTGTTTGTATGCTTTATCGTTATGTCCTAAAACTAGTATTTTGTCCATCTATATTCATGATTTTTAAGCGACCTCACTTGCTGGTTTTTCATCAAATAATACATTATTAATATCACTTTACCATATATATCACTAATCTCTATATACATCATACATAGTCACTAGTTTCATGAACATACATGCATATTTGATTCCTTCCTCCATGTAAGCTTGATTTCCTTCAACTTTTCCTATTTCCATAACCTTATAGTCCTCTAAAGCATTAGATTAATTATTAGAATTAAAAGAAAGACTATTAGAAAGGAATAGGATCATTATACCTTCCTATTGTTGCCCAAAATGTATTGTTGATGCTATGCGTTCCGAACGAGAGTTATTAGTTCCTCTTCTAATTGATTTAAGTTTCTATTTTGATGATGAAATTAGAAAAATATTTCAAAAATTTCTAATAGTAAGAATGATCACATAAAGGGGTAGAAAGAAGAAGAAAAGAAAAGGAAGAGAAGGTAGTGAAGATAGTGTAGGGTAGTACCTAGTAGAATGGATCGTTATGGCTTAATGTGTGCACTATCAACCTTTTGTGATGTTCTTCAATGGCTGGAACAAAGAGACATCCAACAAGAGGGGAGGATACCAAAATCATCATCTAGAGATAAAGAAGGGAAAAAGGAAGAAAATAAGATGTTGTGTAGGGGTAATACCTTATGAATCGATGTGTGTGCTTTACTTTGATGCAATTTCTCTTTGATTGAGACTTGGAACTACTAAGATCTTGCCATGGAGGAGGGAAGTCAACTAGGAGAGAGGAAATAGGAGGGGAGTTGACTTTTTTGAAGTAGAAGGAATAGGGAAGATGCCACGTTAAGATAGGGAAAGGTTAGCATGGATAAGGTATGAGTAGGTTTTTGAGTTTACCTTGGTTTTTCTTGTTGTTATCTTAGTGGTATTTGATCTTGATCCAAATTGCTCACCTTCTAATCCTCATATGGTGTGGAGAGTTTACTCAAATCCCATTTTTTGATTTTGTGTGTGTTTGGAGCCCCTTTTTGTATACAATTTCCTTCAATAATGTAAATCGATGAACCAAAGGAGCACCAATCAAATTAAAACAAAGTGATTTGGTGGTGAATTTCCCATCAGACTCTTGAAACTAAATAATTTCATCATTTCTATCTTGCACCTTAGATTTCCTTAGTAACTCTCTATAATATCTTATATCGGTTCGACACTAGAGTGATGTTTGGGCTAAATAAACAATTGTAAGCCTTACTAGTGCTGAGGGCTTTTGGGAGACTCAAGTTCGAGTCTCGCCAAGGACAAAACCCTGCATCTAGTCAACGGTGGCTAAGGTGGGAATAATATCGTCACGATGGGCCCAGGTTGTTACAAATGGTATCGGAGCTGCTTTAGGTGTGACGACAGTATGAGTCATGAGGATAGGATTGCTTTAAGGGGGTGGATTTAATATCCCACATCAGTCTGACATTAGAGCGATGCCTGGGCTAAATGAGCAATCACAAGCTTTACTAGGCCGCACGCTTTTGGGAGACTCAGGTTCAAGTCTCGCCAAGGACAAAACCCTGCGCCTAGTAAATGGTGGCTAAGGTGAGGACAATATCGTCACAGTGGGCTCAGGTTGTTACATTTTCGAAGGCCTATCTCTTCCTCTTCCCATCTTGGACTACTTGATGCTCACAATTGAAAGTCCCATTTGGTAGATGTTGACTCTGCGTTTTGATCATAAAAATAGGATATAACACAATTCTTGCCCATAGCTTGCATATACAGTCTAGGAAACAATGTTGTAAATGCTTCGTTCCCCCACCATACATCCTCCCAAAATCGAATTGTATCTCCTCTTCCTAGTCATATTCTAGTGAGTGGATCATACCATTGGTATAACGAATTTGTAAACTTTTAAGGGCTTCTATATGTAGCATCCTTTCTTACCCCCGCATATCTATTATTGGACTTCAACCTATGCCTGCTTCGAATGATTCTACTCCATAGTTTATCTTGCTCCCTTGAAAAACACCACCACCATTTTCCTGCCAAAGCTTTATTTCTTTCTACCAGATTACCTATCCCTAGCTTTCCGACCTGCTGCTTTTGTTGAACCTGCTTCCATTCTACTAAATGAATACCATGCCCTTCCTCCCCTTCCCATAAAAAAAAATTCATCATCAATCCCTCAATCTTGTTGGCTTCACATTTGGGAATTTTAAACATAGACATATAATATGTGGGTAATGAAAGCCTTCCCCCTTTCGATAGAAACACTTGCTTCCACCCAGCCAACCTTCTAGCTATCTTAGAAACACTCGCTTCCACCCAGCCAACCTTCTAGCTATCTTAGAAATGACCAGATCCCAAAATGCTTGTGTCTTCGATTGACCACACACATCCCCAATATAGTGGCCATTTCCCCTGCTCACAACCAATCCTATTATCAATGCCTTCCGCCCATTCCTCCTATGTAGATATCCCAACAATACATGTTGTGTCCATGTTAACTTTCATACTTGAGATCCAACAGAAACTTTGAAAGCAGTATCTATGCTTCCTTCCTCATCATCCAAAAACATAGGTTCAATACATGTTGTGTCTCAGGTTATTGGTTTAGTCAATTGCATCTTTAAATGCCAAAGTTTCAAACATATTCTACTGGATGCACAAATTTTTAAATGTCAATCTCATAAAGCTATTTTTCAATCAAATGATAAAAGAAAAGAGAAAAAACATAGTGTTAGTTTTTATTTATTGTACTTGGATTATGACAAAAGCAAAGTTACTTTTGGTGTAGTGACTCTAGAATGAAATAATTAGTAAAATAATAATTGCACTTATCTTATAAATTGATTAGTATTAATATTTTATTTTGAATAAAAATTTTTATCTAACTCAAAGAGGTTCCAAGTTTTTTGATTCAGTATAATTCAAATTGTTATATAACCCAACCCAGCTTGATTTGGCCTTAGTTAAAACCCATATCAAGTTTTATTTCCATTCACATTCCCCCTCCCCCCCCCAACCCAAAAAAAAGTTATATATTTAAAAAAGTAAACGTGCAAGATATCTTTAACTAAATGGAAAAGTATAAATCTATAAAAGTGGTGACATTTTGTGTTATGTATATATAGCATATTATGTAATATTCATCTTATATATATGTTTAAACAGGCAAAGTTACACATTTAGATAGTATATAATAAATAAGGTACATATATTAAATTGTTTATATCTCTTAAATTTAAATTCATTTAATATAGCTTATTTGACAATCATAAATTTTAAATAAATATATAGTAAAAAATAAAAATAAAAATTTTCTTGCAACTGCATAGGAGAACTCAGGTCTAGAACAGCCAATTTTATGTCAAATTATATTATCATATTGTTACTTATATGGCTGCCCCAAGTATATAATATATATTATATTTTTTCACTTGGAAAACCTTAAAAAAATGAAAAGAAGAGAAAAATTTTTTTTTTCGCGAAACTGACTCAGCCGATATGAGTCTACGTCGACTCAGTAAACTCAATGGCAAACTTCTCCGAGTTGGAAAAACCTCAAACGAAAAACCCCTCGATACTGACCACACAGAGCGAAACACGGTAGAAGAAGCCCTCACGCTCTTTCTCTTTCGGTCGCTGCGTTTATCTTACTCCGATAATGGCGTACGCAGCGATGAAGCCGACGAAACCTGGGTTTGAAGATTCACAGCAGCCGGAGCACCGGATCAGAATCACTCTCTCCTCCAAGAACGTGAAGAATCTCGAGAAAGGTCTTCTTTCATCCTCATTGCTCTTTCATAATTTTTCTTTTTCTTATTTCTCCCTTATTCTTTGTTGGTTCTTTCTTTTGAATCATGTATCAGTTTATTTTATTTTAAATTTATTTCAGTGTGTGCGGATCTGGTTCGTGGTGGAAAGGACAAGCAGCTGAAAGTGAAGGGACCCGTGAGGATACCCACCAAAGTTCTTCACATCACTACCAGGAAATCCCCCTGTGGTGAAGGTATAATTTGTCTTGATTTCGTTTTACGATCTTATTTCAATTGTACTGTATTTGAGATTTGATCTTGTTGGGTTTAGGTTATGCGTGCTTTGATAGTGACATATTGAAACCCTAGGTTTTCTAGTGCTGCGGAAACGTGTGTGGATCTATTTTCAGGAATTTATCTAATGAGCTTGCTACATTAACGCGGTTTCAATGCTCAATTTGGGCACTATGCCCTGGATGACCTTGAATCGCGTGGGTCTTTATTTATTTATTTATTTATTTTTTTGGGAATATCTTTCGAGGCTGTCCAAAAAACTCACAACGGGCATTTTTCAAACTGAATTTATAAAGCGCGTTTGCTGACTATTTTTTTTTAAATTAATAATTGATCCAGAATATTTCAGTTCATTTGTACCTGGAACTCTTGTTGCTAAATATACGAGAAAGATTCTGTCTTTGGATCACAGGTCGCCTAAATGATTGGGTTCATTAAATTTCTCATCATCAGCAAAAATGTTATTGCTTTTCTTCAAGATTGGAAATGATCTTTTAGTCTACTCTCGTGGATCTTTTACTCCGATCTTCAAATCTAGCTTTGTATCTAGAAGCTTTGTAACTAATATCAATGTAATTGCTGGTTCTTTGCCTTAGAGTTTTAGGAACTATCCTACTTGAGTTTTGATATATCGTCTCATCGTTTTTCTTTGAATAATTTAAAATTTATTCTCTCTTTTTTTTCCATAGTTTTCTTGACCTTTCATAATCCTACTTGAGCTGCTTTGGTTCTGCGCCTTAGATGTTATTAATATTGATATCGATCTTTTACTCTTATTCACATCTCATTCCTTGTGCCATCTAACCTTTGCCTTTTGGAGAGGAATTCTTTTCTTTCTTATGCACCTACTTAACTTTTGAGCCCAAACCTGGACTCCGCTTCCTTCTTCTTAGAACTTGTGAACCCAAACACCTCCTCTTCCAATTATTGACATTACATTATATCATTTGAAATGATATTTTGACTACAACTAATTACAACTATACATACATTACTATAATAATTAATAACATACGGATAATAAAAGTATAATCAGTATTATCAAGGTGGTAAGGCAGTTTAAGACGATAAGCTTCCATAAGGTGAGGTGGGGCCTTGGCGAGGATTAGGCAGGGCCTTTTCAGTCCTTAAAATAATTATTTAAAGGTTTTTGAAGAATTATGTATTTATTTATTGGTCTCTCACTCAATATATATATATATA
>JAJIYU010016313.1:0-12209 GCA_030144865.1 Tinospora cordifolia | reverse complement strand
AAAGCCACCACTTCCATTGTCTTCTTCATCCTCCGGTCGTCTCTCTCGATCCTAAGTATAGCTTCATCGTCTTCTTCATCGTTTTCATTTTCTTCATCCTCTTTGTGATGCCCTAAGTATAGCTTTCTCCGGCTATCTATCTTTGCGATGCCCTAAGTAATCTTGTGTTGTCTCTCTCCGTCCGACTCCATACCCTCCACCTCCGGCTGCAAACCGGAATCTTCATTGTGTTTGTGATGCACTTTCACTTGTCATCTTCTTGCTTTCAACGTCCGACAACCCCTTTATTCGATCATCTCCAACTTTCGACCCATTTGAAGCGTGCCGATGGAGCTTGGCTTCATCTTGTTCATCTTGGCTTCATCGGTGTTGTGTACAAACTGCCACTGGAAGAAACTGTGGGCTGCTATCCAAAAGAGATTGTGGGCTGCGAATCTTTGGCCGTCAAACAACACTCTGCTGCAATCATCTTGCCGGATCGTTAGAAAGTATTGCAGGTTGTTCTTCATCTTCATTTTTCATATTTACTGCACATCTTCATCTTCATCTTCATTGCACTTGTTCATCTTGTTTGTCTTAATATTTACAGCAAAGCAGCAGCCAACAACACTTCATTTTTCACTGCCTGTGCGTGCTCTTCGTCTTCATCACCTGCAGTCGTTTCATCTAGGTTTTGCATATCTTTCTGCAGCGAACAACCAACTACATTATCGCACACTTTTTAACGAGCAGGTAACCATATCTATTTAAAACTTATTAAATTGATGTTTAATTGCAATTTTGCTATGTCATGTCTCCATGTTCAATTAAATTTAGAATATTGGTAAGTTTAGTATTTTTATTTAAAAGGAAACAATATTGATTAATATTGATAGTATACATGTAAATATAATTTATTGTTAGTACGGTGCTTTAGTTCAATTTTTTATGAAGAAATGATAGTTTTTTTTTTTTTGGTCTTTTGAATGGATATGATAGAACAAATTAGAATAAGATTGAAGAAAATATAATTAGTTGAAAAAATTGAATTCAATTTTTTACAAATTACAACTAAAATGCCTAACTTAATATTGATAGTGTACATGTAAATATAATTTATTGTTAGTTCGGTATTTTAGTTCAATTTTTTTTTATGAAGAAATGATAGTTTTTTTCCTCTTTTGTATGGATATGATAGAATAAATTAGAATAAAATTGAAGAAAATACAATTAGTTGAAAAAACCAAATTCAATTTTTTACAAATTACAACTAAAATGCATAACTTATTTTCATTTTTTACGTCAGTTTTAATTTTATATTCATGTTATTTATTTACTATTTTTTCTACTTATTTAAAAAGAAAATAATGTAACAGAATAAAAGTGAAGAATATTAAATGCATAAAAATAAGTTGCATAAATTGATTTCAGATTTGTACATTTTACAATCAAAATTTATAAGTTTTTTTTCAAAGTTTGGTGCTAGTTGTATTTTTATACTTGTATAATTTTGATAGTATACATGTGAATGTCATTTATTAGTAGTTTGGTGCTTGACTTCTTTTTTTTTTTCTTATGAAGAAATGAAAGGTTTTTTTTTCCCTCTTTTGATTAGATATGATAGAATAAATATGAATAAGATTGAAGAAATTAAAATAAGTTGAATAAATGAAAGTAGTTTTGTTACAATTTACAGTGAAAATGCCTAACTTTTTTCAATTTTTATGCCAGTTTTATTTTTATATTTATGTTATATATTTAGCATTTTGGTTGACTTTTTTAAAAAAGGGAAGAAATGTAACAGAACAAAAACAAATAAGATTAAATACAAGAAAATAAGTTGAAAAAATCAATTTGAGATTTTTGCATTTTTCAACCGAAATTTCAAACTTTTTAAAATTTTGATGTTAGTTATATTTTTCTACTTGGATAACATAGAATAAAAGTGAATAAGATTAAACACTACATACTTTTGTTTTTTGATTTACGCTTTTAGTACTTATTTTTTTGAAGTAGATGAATGGGGAAATTTTTGTGTTATTAAAAAAGTTGAATCAACACTATATCTGTATTAATGTTTGTTTGGTATGTAAGAAAATAAAAGATAAAATACAAAGGAAGATTATATTAGATTTGATATGATTGAATAAAATGAATAAGATTAAAGAAATTAAACTAAGTTGGATAAATCGAATTTAGTTTTTTACATTTTACAAGCAAAATTTATAACTTTTTTTTTAATTTATACATCAATTATATTTTTATGCTTATATTATTTGTTTTCCCTTTTTAGTACTTTTTTTTTAAAAGAAATAAAAGTAGATTCATACTTCGTTTTGTGTAATTAAAAAAAGGAGGGTGTTAGGAGATTTTAATGCTATGAAACTTGTATTATTTTCTCGTTAATGTTAGTACTAACCACCTTTGAATCTTGTAAAAAAAACATATATATTATTAAGGTATAAAGATATGAAAGAAAAGATAAAGTACGTAAATTATTTTTTCCTTTGTAGCTTAAGAGAGTTTTTGATATTATAGTAACGTGATAATGAAAGTTGATGTTGATTTTTTTGCTTATAACCATTAAAGTTAGTTGGTTGTTTCAATATTTTTTTTCGTTTTTTAACCTGACTTGTTGCATATTTAATTTTTTGGAAAGAAATGTTATGACCATTAAGAAATGTTATTAATTTTTGGTGATCGAAAACATTTTTTCAAAAGCTATACTTTCCATAGAATAGAAGAATTGAAGTGGAATAGTGAAATTGGGATCCGGAGATCAAAAATTTTTTTATCGCTTCCAGGAGTTCGTGTGGAATTATTAGAACGCGCTGGAACTAGTCTTGGGAAAAAAGCCCTCCCGGATTGCCCGTGGTGATCGAAAACAATTTTTCAAAAGCTTAACTTACAATAGAAAACAAGAATTGAAGTGGGGTAGTGAAATTGAGATCCGGGGATCTAAAAATTGTTTCATCGCTTTTGAAAGTTCATGTAGGACTATTAGAACATGCTGAAACTGGTCTCGGCAAAAAAGCCCTCTCGAATTGTCTGTGGTGATTTAAAACAATTTTCGAAAATTATAACATTCACATAAAATGCTAGAATTGAAGTGGAATAGTGAAATTGCGATCCGTAGATCTAAAAATTTTTTCATTGCTTCTAAGAGTTCATGTCGGACTATTATAACACGTTGAAAT
Source organism: Tinospora cordifolia (assembly GCA_030144865.1). Taxonomy (NCBI): domain Eukaryota; kingdom Viridiplantae; phylum Streptophyta; class Magnoliopsida; order Ranunculales; family Menispermaceae; genus Tinospora; species Tinospora cordifolia. The sequence goes on along the minus strand of JAJIYU010016313.1, from coordinate 9,033 downwards.
TGGTCTCGGCAAAGAAGTCCTCCCGGATATCCCGTGGTGATGAAAAATAGATGTCATGTTCTTCAAAAAAGAAAAAGAAAATAAAAAAAAACAACCAAAGTGATGCTGCCCATTGAAAGGGCGGCATCACTTTGTAACAAGAATGGTGCCGCCCATCCAATGGGCGACACCTTGTTGAAAAAAATTTTACATGATGCCGCCCATCTGATGGGTGACATCATGTTATAAATTAAAAAATTAAAAAATCGATATAGGCAAGTTGCTGCCAAGTCGACTGGCACTGATGTGGCGTCTAATTGGCAGCAACTTGTCTAAAAGGGAATTTAAATTTGTGTTTAGCCTTAATGGGAATATAGTGTTTACATCAAACCTAAATGAGTCTTTTTTCCCAAGTCGTCTCAATATTTCAATAGAATGGGGTTGAAAGATGCACTACTTAGTGTGGATTATGTAATCATGAGTCAAGTTCACAGAGGTAGCCACAAACACATTTCCAATATATTTTAAATGTCAACAAGCAATGAGATATGTTATAGAAAATGGTCCGTGGTTGTTTAATGAATATCTCTTCCTGGTTCAGTCATGGATCCCGGGTATAAAACTAAAATCATTAATGTCCATGAAGTGTAAATTTTGGAAGTCGCTACATGAATGCCCTTTCATGTTGCAGGGGTTAATAGGTGGCTACAAGAATATGTTCAAAGATTGGGGAGATCATTGAAGTAGAAAAGAATTGTTTATCTTAATCCATTATGGAGAGAAAGCTCATTAGAATAAGGGTGGAGTTAGATATTGAATCCCCCACTACTTAGATGGAAGAAGATCTGAGACAAAGGGGACATTTGACTTGTCTCTTTCAATTATGGGAGATTGAGCCATGAGGTGTTTACCTGTTCATACATTCAAAACCCATTCTTTCCAAGACTAGGAGCAAATACCAATTACGATGTTGGCCGTGTGCATAATCCTCATTTAGCAAAACCTTCAGTTAATGAAGTGACAAAAAACTAACAAAGGGTAGAAGGTTAGGCAATGAAAACTTCATCAACAGATAGTGTCAACAAACTAGGTCAAGTTCATTCATGGTGATGGGAGTGGAGGAAGATAAGGGTAATCTTGGAACTTCCCAAAAAACGTGCTAATGAATCAATGAGTTCACAGTGTGAAGTTGCCAATATGGAAGATTACTCAAGATTGGCAGATAATCTTGTGGTGGAAGCTATGATCAGAGAGATGGGACATAACCATGTAGCTTCTTTAGGAAGTCTTGAAGGCATGTGGGAATTAGTGCCACAATCTAAAGAGACGAGTAGAAAAGGAATGAAAATTAATCAAGAAAAAGGAACTAAGTGAGGCTAAAAATTGGACTCTATGTCATTAAGCCAATTCCATCCTACACATATGCTCATTGTTTTTTTTTCTTTTAAATTTTTTTTGGGTATTTAACCGTTTGTAAGTCAGTTTTATACATTTCAAAACTAATCACCATTCAAGTTCCCGTGTGACCATAAATGAAGTTTTTCCAACGTAGTTTTCTTTATCCTTAGGACTCGAATTTGAGATTTCTAATTAAAGTATATTAAGTCTCATTCACTCAATCCAACCTCCATTAGTCACATACTCATTGTTTACGCTAATGATTGTCTCATAAGATTATAATGATCTCATGCCTGTGATAACAACGTTTCAGAACACAAGAACAATTGAACCAACTTATGTGTACTAATTTTTTAAAACACAATGACTAATGCAAGTTGTAGCTCTCAATAATAATAAATAAATAATTGAAACAACTGATATCGGGTAATATTTATAGTTGTTAAAAAGACATTACTTGGAAAGGATTACTTCTTAAAGACAGGCCACCACATGAAAACAAATAACATCTAACAATCAAATCCTTTTAAATGAATAGACGTTATACGAAGGGATACACTTCTTTTACCATTCATTCCAATCATCTCAGGTTTCTATTCATCTAATGAAATTTTAATATTTAATTTTTTCGTAACGAAAAAATGAAAATAAAACCCTTGTAAAATAATTGTATTCTTATATTTAAAGAACAAACATCTCAAACCTTTTTAATTAGTATATATACTTGATAGTAGCATTAGTTATTGCATAAACATGTAATTGGAATGTGTAGGAAAAATAAAACAATAAATACAACATAATGCATGCATGCAATTTAAGTCATTCTTAACTCTTACAATTAGCTGTTTGCTAGAATTTTGGACACGAAACTACAAAACAAAGCGTTAAGTTCATTATAAGATTCAAAAACATATATAAATCACATAAACAAACATTTATAATCTGCAAATGGGCTTCTTACAAATTATTGGTCACAAGCTTATGAAACCAATACAAATCATATAAATAAATTCCACTAATTGGCCTTCTAGTAGATTGTTGGTCACAAACTTTTTTCACCTAATCTTCTAACTTTATGAATCATACTGATAAGATCACTCAAATAAGGAAAAAAGACCTTTTTAGGCATGATTAATTTTTTATATTCCATTTAAGGAATGATATAATATTATATTTCTTTTTAGGCATGTTGGTAACAGCTGGTCATTGACTGGGCGCTATGTCACCAACATGGGAAAATAAGTTAATTTGGGTGTCGCACATTGATTTTTTTTTTTTAAATGAGCGTTTTGGTTGTTTAGAAAACTTAACAAGGACGTGAACATTAATGTGCCAACAACTCTTGAAGTTGGGTTATACCTGGATGAATGTTTGTTTACTTCATATAATCAGAAGTGGAGAGATATCCATGAAGAGATATTAATGAAGGCTCGTGTAGAAGAAGCAGAAGAGATATCAATGGGTTGCAGCTGCTACATCTTTTGAAGTTTTTCCCTTCCCTTTCTTACATATTTCTCATTGTTTGATGTTGATTGAATTGCTTGTTCCTGAGTTTTGTTTGCTATTTACCATTCTTCCCTAGGCTCCTTCCTCTTGTTCGTTTCGTCTTCTTCTTTCTCTTCTTCCCGTGACTTTCCTGGGGTTTCTTCCTTTTCTTCCTCCTTTCATCCTTCAGAGGATATGAACACTACCCCATTTTCATACAAAAATTCTAGTTCAAAAACCATTCTAAAAGAGAAATGACTGGTGGACATCATAACTAAAACGTATCCCTAAATTGTGAAAGAGGCATCCCTTCATTCTATCATTTGCGATCTCTTACTTGGTGACCCTGCCCTCTTGGTTTTCCTTCCATTGCCCAGCAGAGTTGTTGAATGCTCGTGAAAGTGCAAACATCTATTTCGAGTTTTCTTCTGTATTCACATATATTTTTTAAGATCTCTCAATTTTGAGTTTTTAGATAATACAAGCTAATATATAAAAAAAATTAAAAAATTAAAAAAAATTTAACTTGGGTCAATGGGCGGCACCCAAATTTCCTTTAAAAAAAATAAAACTTGGGTGCCGCCTATTTGCGCTCATTCAAATGGGCAGCACCAAAATTAACCAGTGACATGGTGCCCAGTCAGCATCCAGTTGTTACAACATGCCTAAAATGAGATATAATATTTTATCATGTTTTAAATAGGGTATAAAAAATTAATCAAACCTAAAAATGTTTTTTTTTCCCCTCAAATCATCTACTAACTTTTTCACATATTTTTGCCCGCGAGCATGTCAAGCTAATACAAAACACCAAAAGAAGCATTTAACTACAAAAATCTTAGCTATGATAGTTATTTCACCGCTAAATTATATGTTTGGCTGTAAAATTAGATTTTGAAGCTAATGATTCCACACATTTAGATACAAGTCTAATTTTATAGGTAAAATATATATTTACCTACAAAAAATTAAATTAATAGCAATTTGGTTTGAGCCACAAAATATGTTTCATAGCTAAATGTGCATTTAGCCATACAATTTAAATTTTGTAGCTAGAACTAATATTTAGCAACATGAATATATATTAATAGCAATTACTTTTTAGCTATAAAACTCATTTTATAGAGAAAACATATATTTAGTTATAAAACTCATTTTATGGCTAGAACGTATATTTAGCTATAAAACTTATTTAATAAATAAAACATATATTTAACCATAATTTTTTTTTATAGCTAAAACATATATTTAACTGTAAAACTCATTTTATAGATAAAACATATAAATATTTAGTTTGATCTCTTTAGCTTAATGGCACGAGCTCTGTATTAAAAAATTATATAAAATTATTGCCGAGATAAAATCTATTGTCTCATTCACCATTTTATTTTTTCCTTTGCCCCTCATCCATGATAATACTCACCAGTTTAAAGAAACAAAGTGATCAAAAGAGGATTTGAGATGTACATCAAAAGGGAGGTTGTCTTTATTCTTTTTTTTTAGTTGTCAAAGATTGATTGCATTTTGCATTTTAAAAACCAATATGAATTTTTTACATTTCTTCTTTGATCTTCATACATTTTCTCTCTCCAACTTTCTTGCTCTCTTCAATCCATTCTCATAATTTGAATAGGAGAGAACAAGACAAGCCAAAGCCTCTTATGTTGTTGTTGAAAAAACTTGTGAACTGAACCCGAAAGGCAAGAATCAAAAAAAATAAAAAGCCATAAAAAGACAAGAAGCATAAGACAAGAAGGCAAAGAAGAACAAGAAAGTAAAAAAGAACAAGAGGAAGACGAAGAAGAAAAATAAAAAGATAAGAAGAAGCAAAAGAAGAAGATTAAATTGTTGGTGGAGAGACTTTCAAATAACTACAAAATGTTTTAAAATTAAATAACTACATTGTTAATTAGTAATTGTTAAAAATAATAATACTTTTTTTTAATTTACAATCATGAAAATTATTAATTGCACATAATTAATACATAAACATATTCATTTTTAAAAGATAAATAAAGGTTTTAGATATATAATATATATATATATATATATATATATATATATTTGGCCAAAGTTAAAATTTATAATATATAACTATGTGTTTTTTAAAAAGTAACTAATTAATTTTAAATTATTACCGTATAATTTGTTTCTTAAACAAATTGATAGTTTATTTAAAATTAAATTAATTTTTTAGAGTAAAAATGACACGCATACATTAACTAATAAGTTTTTAATAAATAAAAATAAAAAATAATTATAGTGAATCTAAATAATATAAAATTGTTGTTTTTTTAAAAGACAATAATAATATAACTTAGAGATTTTAATAAAAAGATATTTTTTATTTATAGCAATGAACATATATATTTTAAAAATTATAGCAATGAATTTTTTTTAAATAATAAAGTTATGATGAGAAAATATAAATACATAATTTAGCCATAAATTATTTTAATTTTTAAATGGTAATAATAACAAATATCATCTAATAAAATATAAATATTTAAATTAAAATTTATTATAATAATAAATTATTATATTATAGTTGATTAGTATACTATTTGTTACAAATCAATATATTTATCTAAAAATAATATATATTTGTTACGAATCAATATATTTATCGTCGTACACTTCGCCAAGGCCGAAGTAACTACACGCCCAAAATTTTGACTTCAATGTTTTTCCAATCCCCTTCATTGTATCTCCTTACCTGCTCTCTCACTCCAAGCCATCTCAGCGTCTCTGGTTTGTGGCTAGCAGATTTAGCTTCCCAGGGCTCACTCACAATCACACAGTAGAAATCCCTAATTGCAGCAACGGGACGTTATCAATCTCACAGCTAAAAATCCCTCAACGATGTTGTTCTGTTTATCTTCATCCTAATATGCAGCATCGTTTGCAATGCAAACCCCATCGACGCTCAAAACTCACTACTTGAAATCTGTAATTATCGTCTTGCAGTGAAGCTTGCAAGCTTGAGACCCATTGACAACGCTTTTTCATACGATTGCTGCAGTCACATCCTTCTCCGCCCTAATCTATAGCAGCGTTTGCAATGCCAAACCCATCAAGAAACGTTCACAATCTCACGGGTAGAAATCCCTCAACATGCTCTTCTATCTATCTTCGACCTAATTTGCAGCATCGTTTGCAAGCAAACCCCATCGACGACGCTCAAAACTCACTGTTAGAAATCTGTAATGACCGTTTGCAGCGCCGCTTGCAGGCCTGAAATCTAGCTACAAGGCTTGAAAACCTACGATTCTTGCATCTCGCACGTACAAAATTTCTCTCTGTTTTACTCTCGCATTACTACTTGCAACAACTTTTGTGCATCATCGCTGCTTTTGCCATCTTCACCTTGCAAATCCACTCACTTCTCCACCATTGGGGTAAGAAATCTGCATTCGATTTTGTCAAGGTGTAACAAAATGCTCTGGCAGAATGTTTAAAAATTCCTCTAGGGTTGCCCTTATATCGACTTGTTCACCCTCGTGCACAAGAATAACCTGTTTCTGTTGCAAACCCATGAAATAACAGTAATGGAATCTCTTGGATTTGTCCGAGAAATCACCAGGATGTGGATGCTGTTAATCATCCCAGATGTATGTTCCAATTGAGAAAACCAAGCACCAAAAATAAACCGTAATATTTGACCTTCATTGTAAGCTGATGAAGTTGAGATTCAACCCAACCTTTCCATTTCTTCACGTAATGTTATTTTCTGCTGTAATATCTATTTGCAGATAATTTTTGTAAGCCTCAAAGAATGGCCAGGGTTCAAATAGGATTTTCCAATAAGCTTTATTTGCATCATAGCCTACACCATTAATGAAAATGATTTCTAAGAAAGATCTCTTTCAATATATTCATTGCATATTATAGCATGTAAAAAGACTAAATGATAAACATATTATAGCATGTAACAAAGCCAGTAATGCTCAACAGCCACTCCCCACCCAAGACAACCCAGAATATGAAGAGAAAGAAGAAATACTAATAAAGTGAGATCTGTCCATCATGGTTAGAGTGATATAAAGTGCATTGTTTAATTGGTCCTGTTTGACACTTTGCTTGAAACTTGTGGTTCTTCTGAAAGTGATTATTGAAAAAAAAAAACGAAGAAACAACAAAAAAGAAAAGAAAAGGTTTTGGAGAAGCTTATGAAGACAAATTTGGTACTTTTTCTAGAGTACTTTAAAGGTATTTTTCACTTAAAATGACATTTAATATTTACCATCATAAATAACTACTAAACTACAACAAATTTAGTAAGAGAATTTTAGGAAGTGGATCCCGTAAATACCACTATATATGCATAATATTTATTTATTGTTCTTATACCTGTTTCCCTGTTATCAAGCTAATTTTTTCTTGTTCAAATATTGTGTTTTTGTCTATTTTAGTTCAAAATGGTTGTTAATTTGTTGAGATGTGAGGGTTTGAATGAATAATGAAAAATCATAATATTAGCATGTGAGTTTTGATTTTAGCAATGAACATATTTAATTTATGCTAAGCTTTTATGTGGTCGTTGGCTATGATTTGAGAGTGTGCATTGATTTGCTTTTATGTGGTTTATTTAGTCTTGAAATCTTGCTCTGTCTATTTCTTTTGCTCTGTCAATTTTTTTTTTGGAAACAGAAACTATGATTGTATTAATAATAATAGAGAGTGTTATAAACTGAGAGAGCACAAAGCTGGATGAGATATCTAGGATACAAGCAAAAAGACATGTAAAAACTACAAGGATTGTAATATAGTGCCCCCATTGCATAACCACTCTCTAAAAGAGTACTTTAAGCCCAATTTGCTGCTAGAGATCCAAGTAGCAAATAAGATGTTTGACCGTTCCCATATCAGTCTTCCAGATTTCTGTTTATCCATAAACAGTCTTGCATTTCTCTCTTCCCGTATTGCATACCATGTAGCTGCCACCATCACCTTCCAGTAAGTTTTAATGCGTCCTTCAATTCCCCTTGCTGGAATGCTAAACAAAGACAACGGATTAGGAGGGATGAGAGCAGGCTGAACTTGTTCCCATTGCTGCCACAATGCTTTTACCATATTGCAGTCCACCAGCAGATGCTGGGATGTTTTCCTATGATCCCTGCAAAGAACACAGATAGTCGGCTGTAAAGTAAGGTGGGGGAGTCTTTTCTGTAAGTTTTCAGCAGTCTTTAGTTTTTCCAGGTAGATGAGTCACATTAGTATTCTAGCCTTCATTGACACTTTTGCCTTCCATATAAAGTCCATAGCTGATTGTTCCAGTCCCGTGTGCAGACCCCTATTCAGCTGTTTCATGAATGAACTAATTGCAAATTTTCTACTTTGATCTTGTGTCCAGCACGGCTTGTCTTCTGCACTGCTATTGTTGGACTGAAAATTGTTCAGGGTATGAAGCAAATCCCCCAATTCCTCCATTGTGGTATCATTCACATTGCTGGTTACGTGGAGATTCCAATTCCATTGGGTCCTTCCTTCCACCGTGGATTCTGTCAATTTTAGTTATTGCCATGCAAAGAAAATTCATTGCATTATTGAGAATGTGATTATAACAACAAGAGTTGTTTTTAGTTTGGAGTTATCTTTATGTTATAGCTTGGAAAAACCCTTTTAAAGAATTAATTGAGGCTCTTAAATAATATAAGCCAAATATGGCTAAGGTTTCAATTTTTTGCTTTTTATTGTATTGTCATTATTTTTTTATTTCTGTCATTTGTGACATTGTTTCATCTTTAGCAAACTTATGCATGGTGTTTCACGATCTGGCTTCCCGTGATAGAGGGCTTAAAATATTGTACCTTTGCTTATTCTGCGTATCTTATGAGGAAAGGGAGTGGTAGATAGAAGAATAACAACTTTTCAGTTTATAACCACTATAAATTTTGATAGAGTTTTTTTTAAAGAGGAGGAAGAATAAAATGTTTAGATTTAGATACACATTCTTGAAGAATAGACCTACGACTCTCCTTGATATGCTCCTCCAGTCCCCTTTTCCATACTTCTGTAATCCAATTAAAGAAAGCCTGTCGCAAAGAGCAATAGAAAAGCATATATCTCACGCATATTGCAACTGGTTTTGCTGATAAAATTCTCATGATCAAGAATCTGAATTTTGCTAGATTGTCTAATATTTATGAGATTGAGAACTCGATAGTTAAA
>JAJIYU010016312.1:0-12220 GCA_030144865.1 Tinospora cordifolia | reverse complement strand
ATTTTTTTATTTAATTATCAAATTAAGGTTTTATTTGTTAGATTTTCACTATAACTCTAATTTATTTTATTTTTTACGTGTTATCCCACAATTTGCACCCAAAAGAATTTTAAAATTTATTTATTTAATTATTTGACAAAATTCTAGGGTATTACAAATGCACCCTCTATGTCAAGGCAAAAATCTGTGTGATGCCCTCTTTGACGCCTTCTATCAGCTCTGTAATCCATACATCAGATTTCTGCTCATTTCTGATCTGGCGTAAGATGTATGGTTGGTAAGTCACTACATACAAATATGTTCGTGTATCATCTGTAGCTACACCCAGATTATAGTCACTAATCAGCTGATACATCTGACCCACTTCATCCCTCCTACTCAACTTCCTACTAAGAGCATCGGCAACTACATGCAGCCTGCTGAGATGATAATGCAGCTGAAAATCATAGTCACTAAGGAACTCAATCCACCTTCTCTGTCGAAGGTTCAGTTCCTTCTAAGTGTATATGTACCTGAGGCTCTTATGGTTTGAGTAGAGATAAAAACTCTCACCATATAGATAGTGGCTCCACATGTTCAGTGCAAACACGATCGCTGCAAGCTCCAGATCATGCGTAGGATAATTCAGCTCATGTGGCTTCAACTGCCGTAAAGCATAAGCCACTGGCTATCCTTGCTGCATCAGCACTGCACCCAATCCGCTAAGGGATGCGTCAATGCACAAAGTGTACCTCACACAAGGGATAGGTGTGATGAGTACCGATGTTGTAGTAAACCTCTGCTTAAGCTCCTAAAAGGACTGTTCACACAGCTCACTCCAAATGAATTTCTCATCCTTTCTAGTTAGCTTAGTCATTGCACCCGCTAATTTTGAGAAGTCTTTAATAAACCTGCGGTAGTACCCAGCCAACCCAAGAAAACTCCTGATCTCTATCACAGTAGTGCGTTGCTGCTAATCGAATATTGCTCGTACCTTCTCTGGGTCTACTGCTATTCCGTGTGCTGAGACCACGTGGCCAAGAAACTTGACTTGCTTCATCAAGAAATCACACTTGCTAAACTTGGCATATAATTTATTCTACCTCAGTGTTTCCATAACAGTCCGCAAGTGTTGTATGTGCTCAGTCTCTGATTGGGAATATACCAAAATGTCATCAATAAATACTACTACAAACTGGTCAAGAAAACGACTGAAGATTCTATTCATCAGGTCCATAGACACGACTGGAGCATTAGTCAAACCAAATAGCATTACCATGAACTCATAGTGGCCATACCGCGTCCTGAAAGTTGTCTTCTGTATATCAGACTCCCGAATCCTCAGCTGATTATACCCTGACCTCAGATCTATCTTGGAGAAGTACTGTGTTCCTCTGAGCTGATCAAAGAGGTCATCAATCCATGGTAAAGGGTATCTGTTCTTAATTGTAGCACTGTTTAGCTTCCAGTAGTCTATGCATGGCCTCATGGAACCATCTTTCTTCCTCACAAATAGGATTGGAGCTCCCCATGGTGACTCCCTCTATCTGATGAATCCCTTCGCCATGAGCTCGTCCAACTGAGTCTTCAACTCTATCAACTCCACAAGTGTCATCCTACAGGGTGGAATATCGATGGGATTAGTGTCGGGATGCAACTCAATCTTAAACTCTACCTGTCTGTGAGGTGGAAGTCCAGGTAGATCCTCTGGGAATACATCTGTATAATCATATATCACAGAAATACTTTGAATATCTATGGTCCCCTCTGCATCCTCATCCACTAGCTGCCTGAAGTCTCCCTTCTACTGAATGGCATACAACAAAGCAAGTGTAGGACTCCTAGGCAGTCTCCGAATATCCCCATCGATCCTTAATGTTTCTCCTAATGGCAACTGTATAGTGACTCTCCTCCTCTGGCAATCATTATGTGCCTGATATTGGGTCAACCAGTCCATTCCCAATATCACGTCATAGCCACTGAAATGGAGTAAGCAGAGATCAGCGGAAATCAGCTGGTCTCCAAATCTGAACTCAACTCAACAATGCTTCCCTGAGCTCACTGTCTCGCCTATTGGCGTGGCAACATCCAATGATACTACCAATGGGCTCGTGACAAGTCTCAATTTACTCACTAAATCTTCTGAAATAAAAGACCATGTGGCACCAGAATCAAACAAGACATACACAGCAACACCAAAAAACAAAAACATACCATAAATCGTAGGAGTCGGGGATGTCTGGGCCTCAGCTACATACAGTCTAGCCTGCTCTCTCTGTCTTGTCTGGGATCATGTATGCCTCTGCTGTGGCTGACTACTCTGTCCCTGCCCTGACTGCTGTTGTGCTAGTGCTGGAGCTCTAGTAGGGCAATCTCTAGCCATATGTCCCTACTGGCCACACAAGAAACATAGTCCTAACTTCTTAGCCTGCTCCCTCTACTCGGTGCTAATCTGACCTGCTGTAGTCTACTATTGCTGCCCTGAAGTCTAAGCCTGACCACTAGCAATAGGTGCTCTAGATGGTCGTTTTCGGTCTCTGCTCTGCTGCGGGGCTCCAGATGCCTGACCTGAATACGGTCTCTTCTGTCTACTCTTGAGCGACTGCCCAAACTCTATCTTTTTCTACATGCTGGGCTTGCACAACCACCTCTCTAAAAGTAGTCAGTCTTAGAGGCGTGATCATTCTCCTAATCTCCATCTTCAAACCCTCTATAAACTTCTCTATCTTCAGTAACTCATCTACTACCATCTTTGGGCAGAATCTTGATAGCTCTGTGAACCTGTGCTCATACTTTGTCACAGTCAATGTCCTCTGCGTCAGCTTGATAAAATTTGATCGCATCTGGGACCTCCGTGCTGACAAGAAAAAGGTATCATAAAATAGTGTTTGGAACTCATCCCAAGTCATCACTGTCTCATCAATGGTCGAATCTGGTACTATCATCCTCCACCAGTGGTAGGATGGTCCCACCATCTGTTGTACTGCTAAAGCTACTCTCCTATGTCCAGTCACTCCTAGCAGCATCAGATGCTTATCCATTTCTATGAACCATCCATCTGCTGCAACACGATCTACATGTCCCTCAATCTGGCTAGGACGCAGCTTCTGAAACTCTATAGCTAGGTCTTTCTCCTCTTAATAATAGCTGGCAGACTTGCTAGCCATCTGTGCTCGACTCTCAAGGGGTACTGTCACCGGGATCATTGCCTCATCAGGTAAGGATGCTGGTGTAGATGTCTATGCGGGTACTGGAGGTCGTATGGGAGGCTGAGAAGACTCTGTCGGGTACCGGCTCGTCATGGCCCTGTCCACTGCCCTATCCACTGCTTTCTATATCATATCTGCGAGAGCATCTGGGGATACTGTAATGGCAGCTGGTGCTGCCGCCTTGGTGGTACCCTCATCAATCTGTACTGGCTCCTCTGTAGCCTTACCTCTGAGTCTACCCCCACGGGGTTTACCACGTCCTCTTCTTCTAAGCATTATCTACAAGTCCCAAAAACCCACTTTCAATATCCAATAGTGTAATCATAATAAAGCAAAAAATCCAATAATTTAACTGAATATAAATGCATTTCTACTTTGAGCTGGATACCAAGACTTGTGATAATAGCCATTCATTTCAACTCGCTTATACTCTTCGCGTTTATCACGCTATTGTGACTCTAAGTTCATGTTTCTAGGTTTTTGATTTGTCTCTATGATCTAGAGTTTATGCTTCTAAGTCAATAGCATTTTATTCTGGGTACAGGAATTTGTATGTCAATACTCAAAATAGTGATATCACATATATCTAAAGCAAACGCCCAACAATCAACCAAACAATGCACGCTAGCATAATGGAATCCATGTTCTATAACGGCTATAATTTGGTCTCTATAATTTGGTCTATAATTTGGTCTCTAAGGATGACGCAAGACCCACCGTACGCGACCATCCCATACCAGTAGAATACAGTGGGTGCAAGTTCTTCCAAAGAGTTTGTTCATCGCCCATTACAATTTCGCAAGTGTCTCGCTCCTTAAAGCAGACGCAAGACCCACCATACGTGACCGTCCCATACCAATAGATTACAGTGCGTACATATTCTGCCCAAGAATCAATCACTCATCATACATGGTTCGTCATTCTTCGAGTCCAGGATTCCTCCGTACCCCCAAATCCTTATACGTCCCATACCACATAGAGACCAAAAGATACAGGATCCTCCTGAATCGAGTATTGACAAAAACAAGTGTGCGTTTTCACATTATAAGTCTCTAGTCTATGTCCTAAAAGCTTTTATTGAGATCCACTGTCTTCAAGACATCACCCGGTCTTCCCTTAACTTAGGGTTTCCAAACTTGGCTTGTGGACTTGCTATGAGTCACGAAACCTAAACCCGACTCAATCTCACATCTATGCAACACCCTCGTTCCGACGTAACGAACAATTTATAAATATAGCACACCCAGTAGGGCCAATAATCAAGCATAGCACCAACCATAGGGCCATAACTAGCATAGCACACCCGTAGGGCCATCACTAGCATAGCACACCTGTGGGGCCATCACTGAAACACAGCTCGCCTATAGGGCCATAATCCTATTTTTGCCCTTCTGCGAGTGTTACTGGAATCTGGGGACATCCCCTAAATCTTTTCTATTTCTAGCCACATAATCACTAGTGAATTTCTTTTTCTTTTCAAAACAAATCAAATCAAAATTATTTCCAGTGAAAATCAATCCGGTGAAATTTTCTTTTCGTTTCAATAACATTATTATGAAAATAGTTCCATTTGGCATTGCTTGGCCAGGAAAATCCAGTCATGCCTAGTGTTGTCGAACATTGAGCTCTAATACCAAACTCTGTCACACCCCGGCCCCTGGGCCGGACATCATATCTGTCAATCTAAGGCCCTGTCGTCGAGCATCACACGGCTCCAAGCTTGGCGTGTGGTTCGCCGAGGCACCGGGTGTACAACAATCATCATCATCTTTCCACAAACCTCTATACATGAGGTTTAAATCATTTCTTAATTTCAAATAATCATTTCTTTCATGCTTCACTAAGCATTTAATTTCAAATCAAATTCATCGGATGTTCAAAATCATATCCATACTAGAAATCAAGATAATAGTAGCAGAATCACTTTTTGAATCAAATCTTTCTAAATCATTGAACACTGTTTAACATACAATATGTAAAAATCTTCAGTTTATCAATCAAGATAAACAATGTTCAAGATAGTAAAATAGTATTGTAGATACATATACAAAAATATAATACATGACCCTCTAGCCCAAATCCAAAATATACATCGTAAAAACTGTTCAAAATAGAGAGACAGTTTAACACAAAATATCACCCTCTCTCTCACTCTCTATAAATCATCCAGTCTCCAGTCTGCATCCTCACTGAGCGGTGGGCCCATGAGTACCTGTAAAATGAAAATGGGTGAGCTCGAAAGCCCAGTGGATCTCCCCTACACATCAATAGCATTATACAAACGAGCATACGAAACATGCAAACAATTTCAAATCATTAGGAGCGTTTCAAACACTTAGTCAATTTATCTGTTGCGCTCTAATATCAAGAATCTACCATCTGATATTAGGAATTAACCGAAAGAGTGAACCACCCTCGGTATCCCAATTGTGGTCCTGAACACAATCAAGCATAACATCTTTATAAAACAGAAGTCTACCTCAGAGACCACGACCCAAGAAGATACTAAAACCAAGGAAAAAATCATCATGACTGTCCAAATTCGAGGGTTTCATACGGTCGCTCGCAGTTTGGCCTAGTTGGGGGATATCAACGATGACGTCCTAGTCACAACCGAATAACATCTACGTGATGTACCAGTGCCCGTCCATCGCCTCAGTACGTGGAGTTCTTAATAAACCTTTAATGTTCTTTAGTTTTACAATCATAGTTTTCATTCCATGCAGCATATAGACATGCTTATTCAAAATGCTAACCTAAGCAAAGAAAGCAAACAAACACCAAGATAATCATAATATCCTAGTACTAGAAAGCGAGTAACCAATCATCAGGATATCATATCAATCATTCCACCCAAAGCATGCATTCCTAGCATGGTACTAAGTACAGGAATTTAAACATGAATCATATTCCGTATCCAACATCCGCATAATACTAAAGAGTGAGGAAGATATAGTTAACCCCACCTTTATATGCCAAAGTACTGCTAGATCGTCGCTCCTCGCACAGCAGTCCAACACTGTCAATCTGCATCATTAGAAGGTAGTGATACATTACTTTGGGCTTTTAATACTCTTTTCAACTAACTCTAGGGGTCTGGTGTCATTCAGTGTTTTAGAATGTACACAAAACGTTCCAACAACACTATTCGCATCTATCGATCGTGGTCGGTCTTGTGTGGACCACGGTCCACACATGATATCTCACCCAATAGTGAGATTTCGCATGTGTACGCCATACTAGTGATTCCCATTTTAGTTTAACACTTAAATCTAGTGTATTGGACACCCAACAATCATTCAAACACATAAACCAACTAAGGATTGGTGCTTACATCATTTCTTCACTGAAATCCCTTGATCAAGCTTTAAAAATGGGATCCTATTTCAATTTGTTCAACCCCCTTCAATTCAACAACCAAATAACCATCATAAATCATCCACACTAGTGTCCAAACACACACACAAAGAAATGGAAAGTGCTCACCACATTTTGATTTGGTTTCTAGCCACTATACCCTCAACACAACACTCTCAAATGGATCTCCATCCTTTTGATTTACTAACAATTGATAACCACTTTAGATGAGATCAAATCTTAATGAAAACTCAAATAATATCAAGGACCTCACCTTCAAATCGCCCTCAAGTCGTCTCCTCCAAACCCCAAGCTGTTTCAATGTAAAATGAGAAAGTTAGAGCGTGAAACCTATATATAGATCGCACACGGACCTCTGTCCAAGCCAGACGAACCTCGGTCATTAGACAAATTTTCTTCGTGGACTGCAGTCAGGACTTTATGGACCATGGTCGGCACTTTATGAACCACGGTCGACAACTTACGGACCGCGGTCACCCATGTGACCTAGTTTTTTTCGTAATTTTCCACTAATGACCGCGGTCGGCCTTCAGTGACTGCAATCTACAGTGTGATATCTTGTTTATGATGATTTTCCCATTATCCAACTTCCTGTTTTATTTTATTTTAATACCATACTATATAATAATCATTTAAAACATATTTTCACACATTTTTTTACATTTATTTCATAATTTTTAAAAATTCATTTTCGATTTGTACGCATTTGAAAATTTAGGGTATTACAATCTCATTATTTTCGCAAAGCTCAATATTTCTGGTCATCTGATCCTAATTTGGAAAATCTACTTTCAAGAAAGTTATATCTCATGATTCTATTTCAATAACATCCCCATTAATAGGCTTACCCATGAAAACATAGCCCTTAGAAGTAGAAAAATATCTTATAAAATAATATTCCTTTCTTCTAGAACCTAACTTTCCAAATTTATGCAAAGTATCGTGTAGGTAAGTTGTGGATTCCCACGGATTTAAACAACTTAAATTAGGTTTATTGCCAGTCCATAATTCAGGTGTGGATGATATTGACTTAGAAAACACATGGTTTAAGATGTAGGATGTAGTCAATAATGCGTCTCCCCAATAACTTATTAGAAGATTCTTCTGTGCCATCATGGAACGCACCATACCTAACAATGTACAATTACATCATTCCACAACACCATTTTGTTGTGGAGTTCAAGGAAACAATAATTTTCTAATAATTCCTTTTTTATCACAAAGAGTTTAAATTGCGCAAACAAGTTTTCACAACCTCGGTCAATATGAAGAGCTTTAACTTTTTAACCTAATTGATTCTCAACTTCAAAATTATAGGTTCAAAAGTCATCTAATGCTTCAAATTTGAGAGATATTAGATAGATGTTCCTGAAGTGTGTAAATCATCTATAAAAGTGATAAACTAAGGTATGTCATGTCGAGCTTTAACATTCATTGGAGGACAAATGTTAGAATGTACAAGTTGCAACGATTCAGATGCCCATTTGGCTTTACCAGATGGTTTTTTTTTTTTTTTTTTGCCTTGCCTACTATGCAAGATTCACAAATGTGCAATTGACCATTGGCAAATGAGCCTAAGAGACCTTCTTGAGCCAATCGTTGCAATCTCTCTTGCCCTAGGTGACCTAATCTAGCATGTCATCTAATTGAATTTATATCAA
This sequence comes from Tinospora cordifolia, assembly GCA_030144865.1. NCBI lineage: Eukaryota > Viridiplantae > Streptophyta > Magnoliopsida > Ranunculales > Menispermaceae > Tinospora > Tinospora cordifolia. The sequence continues at coordinate 3,993 of JAJIYU010016312.1, read as the reverse complement.
AAGAAATATAACATTGAGAATCATAATTATTATTTATACAAGAATGATCATCATCCATAACAAGTAAGTCATGGTGTACAAAACTAGAACCATAGTACACAATGTTCAAATACAATTTGGCACCAAGTTTTACAAACATAAAACTAAATCCTAAATTTATCAAGCTGAGAATCAAAATTAAATTAGGTTGATGCTTGGACCATAAATAACATCATGAAGGTATAGAATGCGTCCACAATGCAAGGCCAATTGGTATGTTCCAATTCCTAGTGCATCAAAGTTGAAATCATTTTCCATGTAAACCTTTTTGCTCCAATTAGTATAGGACAAAATTTCACATAACCAATTCTATTCCTCACTACAACATACATGCACATCAAAATATCATTAATACAAAACATATAGAGAGTATGCTAGAAAATTACTCACAAATATACGCTACCTTGGGTTACAAAATTTCAACACAACTCTCCTGTGTACTTAATCATAAATCATACGAAACTAACTATACACAATTTCTAACCCATTTTAAAGTCAAATTATTACCACACTTTTTCTAACCATAATTAATATCATACTAGGATATTTTACCAAAACTAGCAATAGTTATAGTCCTTTAATGTGCAAATTACATGGATGCATAAATATTCAAAATTTGCCTCTCAAGACAGAAAGCAATGTGCTGCTTTGATGGAACACAACTACTTGAGAAAGGTACTACTTTGTTCAATTTACATTCTTCCTCAAATTCTCCTTTGTCCTAAAAGCATACACAATCAAATACATGAAATCATATTTTAACTGTATAATATTCAACACCAATACCATCAATTAATCATCAAAACATTAATTCAAACAATCAACCATTTAATCATCAAAATAGCAAAGGGATTAATCATAAGAACATGGAATTCCATATACCTCAAATTAGAGTCAAATTGGACCGTTTCTCAACAAGAATTCATTTTCTCAAATAGTACACCAACTTTCCTTCCAAGCCTTGCACCACAACCCAAATCCACACCATTTTACACACACATGAATGAAGTGCTAAAATCACCATAACATATGGTGTATCTAAATATCGTGAATATATTATCGCCAACTTCTTGCTATGCCTTTATTAATTCCCTTATTCATTCTTTGTAAATCTTAGCAACTAGTTGCCATAATTCCATTCCAAAATCCAGTTGAAATTGTTAGTATTTATACTAAACATGATTCATGTATTGCAATTTTCTACATGATTCTACATTTATAAAGTTCATGTATTTTCTTAGTTTATGTATTTGCATAGTTCATGTATGTGTATCAATTTGTATGCATACATTAATATTTATTATGATTCATATATAGATTTAGTTCATAAGATTTATTATGTCACAAACGTTTGATGTTCATTTAAGTATCATAAAAACCCATGTAAGCATAGCATTTTAAATCAAGTTGAAAGAACAAAATATTCTAAGTTTTCTCTTTTTTTTCTCCTTCCTCTTCAAATACTTTGTGTTCTTCCAACAAAGTGGTATTAGAGCTTTGAGAAGGTCCTTGTTAATAAAAAAAAGATGGAAAATAACTTAGTTCCATTGTAAGTTCCTAATTTACTAAAGATTGGTGTATTAGAATGAAGGCTTTGTTTGGTTCTCAAGGTGTGTGGGAAATAATACACACAGGTTACGAAAAACCCGAAGATGATGCACTTCTGACTCAAAATGAGAAACACGTATTGCAAATTGCCAAAAAAAAAAAGATCAAAAGGCTCTTACTCTCATCCATCAAGCAATTGATGATGGAAAATTTGAGAAGATATCTGTAGCGACCACCTCTAAGCAAGCATGAGAGATTCTTGATCATACCTTTAAAGGTATAGACAAAGTGAAGAGATTTTCCCTTCAAAGTCTAAGAGGTGACTTTGAAGCCTTGCACATGAAAGAATCTAAATCATTTTTAGATTATAGTGCAACAGTAGTAGTAGTTGTGAATGAGATAGAGAAACCATGAGTTACATCATGGTGATTGAAAAGATCCTTAAATCATTGGCAAGGAAGTTTAATTACATTGTTGTAGCCATTGAAGAATCTAAAGATTTGGAAGTTATGAAAGTTGATAAACTTATGGGTTCCTTGCAAGCACATGAAGCAAAAATATTGAAGAAGGAGAAATAACCAATAGAACAAGTCTTGCAGACAAAACTTTCATTAAAAGAAACTGAAAGAAATTGTAAGTAGAACCATAAAAGAAGAGAACATGAATTTAAAAATGGTCACAGTAGAGATCACGGTCAAGGAAGATGAAGAGGAAGAGGTGGAGGAAAGTTCTTCAGCATAGAAAACAATAACCATGTTCATAGTTCTTAAAGGGGACTTGGAAGAAAAAATCGTTACAAGCAAAGACGATATGATAACTCTCAAGTTCAATGTTATAATGTCAAAAATATGGTCATTATCCTTGGGATTGTCATAACAAACCTATTGAGGAGAAGTCAAATTACGATTTAAACAATTGTGAAGCTGTGGAACCTAATTTACTTTTGGCACTTAAAGGAGATGTAGATGAACAAAACAATACATGGTATATGGACATTGGTGCAACCAACCATTTGTGCGCAACAGATCGATGTTCATAGAATTTAATGACACGGACTAGCAACATTACCTTTGGTGATTCATCCAAAATTCATGTTCAAGGGAAAGGTAACATTTTGATTCAATTAAAAGTCTAGAAAGCATCAATTAATTTATGATTTTTATTATGTATCAGTTATGTCTTGTAACATCTTGAGTTTGGGACAATTCTTAGAGAAATGTTATAATTGCTATCAAAGATGATAGTATTTCTTTAAGAGATCAATATGACAATTTAATTGCTAAGGTCCCTAAGTCCAAAAATTGAATGTTCTTATTGAATGTTGATGTGGCTACTTGAAAACTTGCTATAGAAATTTATCTTGGATATGACACTTAAGATTTGGGCATTTAAACTTTAACGGGCTTAAGTTGTTGGCCAAAAAAACATATCGTGAAAGTTTTGCCATTGTTTGATCATCCTGATTAGTTGTGTGAAGGGTGTTTATTTGGAATGCAATTTAGAAAGAGCTTTCCTAAATAGAGTACAATAAAGCCCAAGAATCATTAGAGCTTGTTCATACTGATCTACATAGCCCGATCAAATCAAGTTGTATTGGTATGAATAATTATTCTATATTATTTATTGATGATTATAGTCGCAAGACTTGGGTTTATTTTGTCACGAAGAAGTCACAAGCCTTTGAAGTATTCAAGAAATTCAAAGCGCTTGTGGAGAAAGAAAGTGGATACCATATGAAATCCTTGCAATCTAACAGAGGAAGCAAATTTACATCAAATGCAGTTAATGAATTTTGTAAATTTCATGGAATTCAATGCCCTATGATGGCTCCATACTCTCCTCAACAAAATGGAGTTGTTGAATGGAAAAACAGGTTTATTCTTAACATGGCGAGAAGCACGTTGAAAAGCAAGAATATGCCAAAAGATTTTTGCACAGAAGCTGTTGAATGTACATTTATTTATTGAATCATTGTCCAACAAAAAGTGTGTAGAACATGACACCATAGCAAGCATGGAGTGGAAACAGGCCTAATTTGTCTCATTTGAGGGTATTTGGCAACATTGCCTTGTAACACCCCCAGCTCTCGTTCTTTCTCTATCACATACGTTGTAGGTGACGTGGTGGTCTCGTGGCTTGAGACGCCATTTTTTCTCTAAGTGCAGTCAGTCCTGCTTTCTATCTGAGAACTGGGATATTACTTTTTCTTTTCTTCATTTATCTGTTAGTTTTAACAGTTCATATCCAAGAAATAAAATTTAAATACAATACATCTGAAAACATCACTTCATTAACAGAGTTATGAATAATTATGTGGGCTCTACAAACATCTTTTGAAAATACAAATATTACTGACATTTGACATAATCAAACCCTACAATACATATCATTTTCTACTATCCAGTA
>JAJIYU010016311.1:0-12210 GCA_030144865.1 Tinospora cordifolia | reverse complement strand
TTCCCGCTCCACTACGCCGAAACCCGCCTGTTTTCTCTAGGCCGTCTGCAGCCCACGTCCCTACCTAACATCGTGGGCAAAAAACAAGCCCACACTATTCACTCCTTGTTCTAGATGGTCAGTTGACGCATGGGCCTGTAATTGTATTCAAAGCGCAGCCTTCCCAACCCATTGACGTGTAGCCCACTTGTTTCCTTGTCACGTCTCTTCTCACCAACTCTTCTGGCATCGTTGTTGACCCTAAACTAGCTTTTGCCATTAATGAATCCCTGAAGCTGTAACTTCAAGACTGGATTCTTTGATTTTTCCTGCAATGGCATTCCACTACCATCATCTCCGTCGTATCTCGCCAACTTGTCATCATTGATCTCGTTGTTGCCTCCTCTACTCACCTGTACATCCATTCTGGCGCTGTTGTGGCTACCATCCTACGCTCTGACACAAGTACCGTATGCAGTTCTAATCCCTAGTGAGGTACTCCACCTTTCACTAGCGATGTCCTTCGGTCATGAATCCCCTTATTTCTAGTGTTTGAAACCTACTATTTATTGTGCTTTCTTAATCTTGCTCTTGTGTTTTTGGCTGGTTGCGTCTCTGCAAAATGACTCTCACAAAAACTGTCGTCGTTTGTTCGAACTCGGAACAACTGAACTGTAAAAACACTTGTGGATTTTTGGATTTCCATTGCTTCTAACAAAAGGCCCTTAGTCCACCCCAACATCTTTAGACTATGTCGTATGAATAGCCTTTGCCTGTTACGGAATCCATTGTTAGCAACCCTCAACATTTTCATCTATCTTTTCAAACGTATCCTGCGTCCATTCTTCTATAGGAATTCTTTCGACTCCAATCCACTTCTGCGGGCAGCAAAAAGTTTTGTTGTTCCATTGCACTCTTTTCTCCCATTCTATCACATTATAGTTTAGATCAGATTGCAATTTTCCTTTTGTTAGAGCGCTCCACACTGATTCATTGAGACACCTACATAACGCTCTATCACCACCAAGGAACGAAAATTCGACTTCGCATTAAACTTTGACCTTCAAAAATCAGAATTAATTCGAAGAGTTCGAAAAATTCGAGAGAAGTTTTGTAAAAAATTTTCGACTTAGAGAAGTTCAAAAAATTCTACATATATGCAAAAATATGCATAAATTCTATTACAAATGATGAAAACAAATATAAATCAATATATTTTAAATATAAAAGTATAAATATAATGGTTTCAAACTTGTCTTTTAACATTAACAAGATTTAGTGTTTATAGTACATGCTAAAAACTATATATTATTTACTTGTGTATTCCACGAATTTCACCAAAATCTTCAAATGTTTCATGAATTTCGTCGAAATCTTCAAAGTTTTGTCGAATGTCGTCGAAGTTTTCGAAATTTTGTCGAATCTTTGTAATTTTTTTTACAATTAAACTCAGGTTCGATAACTAGAAAATTCGAATTATTTCGTCGAATTTCGGCGAAATTCAACGAATTTTTATTCCATGATCACCATAAATAGGTGTCAATGGACAATCAAATTGCAATTGTCTTGAAACTTTCTAATCTATGTCGCCCCACCTCACATCATTGGTGAACCTCCAGAACACCATGCAATTTCTCTGCTGTTCAGTCTTACGTGCGAATTGCTTCTTTGCAACGAATGTCTTCTCTGCAGCCCAATGGCTTATTGTACTTCTTGTGTTTTTCCTTCCTATAGCCCCACAATTTATTGCCTTTGCTTATGCGTTTTTCCTTCTTACAGCTCCTCTGTTTACTGCCTTTTTTTCTTTGCTCCTTCTTGCAACCTAGCTGTTTATTGTTTTGGTTGTGTTTTTCCTTCCTGCGTGGACTAGTCGTTGCACTCTTTCGTCCTGTCTCTCCTGTTGTTCGGAAGCAACCTTCCTGGTCCCTTATCAGTTCGTCCCAATTTTTATTTCTTCCTTCCTTTGGAGCAAAAATTAGTCTCTGTGTTTCATTTGCAATCTTTGTCATTCTCATAAAACTTTTCTTCCTGTTAGTGAACGTTTCAACCACCAATATGAATCCTTTGCTCCTCTTGATCCTCTTGAAGCTCCCATCTCTCGCCATCTTGCACACCTCCACAATAATCTGCTGAAGCCACTTCCCGGTTTCTATATCAATGTCAATTTGGTATAGCCTTGAATGAGAGAATTCTTCAATGAGCAGGGCATTTCATCTACTTGATTTTTCTAGACTTTGATTTGCTTCATCATCCTCAAATTCTAGAGAAATTATACTTAACTCAAGGAGAAATATTCACTTTTTTCTTTGGAAAAGATTGAAATTTCTACTTCCAACTTCAAAAAGTATTTTTTATATGTTCAAATACTTAGGGTTTTATGAAAAGCTAAGTGTTTTTTTTTTGGGACAAAAAAAGTTGATATTACTATAGTTATAATCGTCAAAACCATAATTTCACTGTACCCTCTAATTTATGGTAAGTTTTTATTTATATACACATGTATATCTATAACCAATACCATTTTAGATAGCCATATTATATATGATATACAAGATTATAGTAATGATTTATTAATTAGTATAAATAATATATACATATATACGCAAATAATATACACGTATTAACATAGACGCATATGTGTATGTATATAAACTAGAGAGAGAGATTTCTTTTGTTATATTATATAGAGAGAGATTGCATTTACTATTTGAATATATATGTACATATTTATACAAAAATGAAATGGCTACCTATCCATCATATAATATAACAATAATTACTTATATATATATGTGTGTGTGTGTGTGATCCACAATTTCAATTTATGCTTATAAATTCAAATTAGATATTTTTCTCAACACATTCTCAAAGAATCTAAAGAATAAGAGAATAAACTATATCTTTTATCATCAATCTACTCTTTGAATGCGTTTTGAGACCTCTATGAGTGGCTTCTTGATGCTCACTCTTCTTCTTTGATGGCCCTAGGGTTTTTAAAAAGGTTAGAATGCTTTAAAATAAGAAGAAATAGGGTTTGTATAGAGAATCCTAACATAGTTTCCCAATTGTATTAGAATTCATCACTTACTATTGTTTTATTTATTTTATTGTGAACCCCACCAAACTCTATTTCTAATTTTTTCTTTCTATTTTTTTAAGTTGTTATATTATGTGCTATAAGTAGGTCCGTGTAGCAATCTTTACCGATCTTTTCTCTCTCTTTTACTACAAGTTATTGTCTATTGTATCCAAAAAGGAATGATTGTGTTCTCATGCCTATCTTTGAAATTTACTGAATCTTAGTGCATGATATTCTTCCTAGCTATTGAATAAATATGGAAATTGTTCAATAATTCCATATTGATGGCTGTATATTGGCAAGTAATTTTAATTTTTAATCTTGTGTGTTTCGGTTAATTAAGATAATTATTTGCCACTTGGGTAGCAACATCTAAATTACAAAGGGGATATAATTTGGGGATTGGCAAAGGAATTGACAAAATATTCTTTATGTATTGTAAATCTATGTAATATTCTGTAGAAGGGGGAAGACCATTTTAAGTATAAAGGTCATTTCCAAATCATTTGATATTACTATAATCTAGTTTCTTTTTCTTAGAAAAAAAAAGAAAAAATTGTTCATGTCATAGCCTTCATTTTTTCAAATACTTCTCTTGATGTTCTCAGAAGCTTGTGAATTATTGATTCTTCAGTGTCAAAATAATTACCATTATCTCTTAGGTGATTTATGGGGACACTGATTCTGTCATGGTTCAATTTGGTGTGACTACTGTGGAAGAGGCAATGAAGTTGGGAAGGGAAGCCGCTGAATACATTAGTGGAACTTTTATTAAGGTATGGATAGAATTTCTGGAAGTCAAATTTTGCATAAACATTGTTGTAGAGTAAAATCAATTTCTTTTGATTTAAAAATTTTGGAGAACTTATTTTACAAGAGTTGAAATTTTGGGGCAATTGCTATGTAATGGGGTCAGTATTTTATAGAATCTGTGATTTGGTGCTTCCTTGCTTGGATATCTCATTCAGCAAGAGGCAGCTCCTCTTTATTAATATGCGTGCTATATTCTAGTTTCTTTTCAAAAATAAAAAATAAAAAAGAAATGAGGAACTCATATACGTGTCACCTGTTATGCTGAATATTGTTGTGCATGGTTCCCATTGGACCACAGAATTTTAGGATACTGATTCTAAAACTTCTCAAATTTTTCTGTGACGTTGACTTTTCCTGGAGATTATGCCGTGTCAACTTGGATTAATTGATTGTTCAAGCTGTCATCAAAGTCCTGTCTATTAGAAAATATGCATTGAAGCACTGCACGATCATTTTGATTAAAACAATGCTGCTTGGTTTTTTTTGTTACTTGTGTAGCCCATCAAGCTGGAGTTTGAGAAGGTTTATTTTCCATATCTATTGATTAGCAAGAAGAGATATGCTGGACTCTTTTGGACCAATCCAGATAAATTTGACAAGATGGACACTAAGGGTGAGTCTAAGAACTACTGATATATGAGCTTCTCTTTATTTTTCTTGAGCATTTTAATAATGCAATTTGTATTGTGTGTTTTATAGGCATTGAAACTGTGCGTAGGGATAATTGTCTACTTGTGAAAAATCTTGTGACTGAATGTCTTCACAAAATACTCATTGATCGAGACATCCCTGCTGCTGTTCAATATGTCAAGGACACTATTTCAGATCTTCTCATGAACCGCATGGATTTGTCACTGTTGGTTATAACTAAGGTAATAAAGTGCTCTGCTAGTTTGAATGTAATGAATATACTGAAGTGCTGATTGTGGAACTCATGATATTCTAGATATACAGCTGGAAGTTGGTCTGACATTTTCTGTCTGACAGGGTCTGACAAAAACAGGAGATGATTATGCAGTAAAGGCAGCACATGTTGAGCTTGCTGAGCGCATGCGCAAGGTATATAGTTAATGTTATTCTTTCCTATTGAGGACTGATCACCTGCTAGTTATCTTACAAATATTTCTGATGAAAATTTGACTCATGAACCACATGTATTTACTTATAAGGTCCTTTCCATGATTCTAATTATCCAATGAAACCAGCAAAGGATGAAATTAATGAAAATATGTCTGGACAATTATGCATATTATCTACAAATAGTGGTACTTAGTGTAAAGCATCTCTTATTAAGCTAGATTAAGTGGTCCTTGCAATTACTTCACTAATAACAGAACAACAAAGATTTAGAAGGGGTAGTAAATTTGTTCAAGAAATTTCAGCAAATGTATTTCATGCCAACTTTTCAAAGGTAACTTCAGTTAATAGGATGACAGCATGCTGAAAGAGGAATTCCTTACTCTTCACTAGTGATCTTCGAGCAGTGAATTTAATACTGTATGTGTTTTGTCATCTTAACCGCAGAAGTGAATTGTGCTGCAAGAAATATTCACTTCGCTATCTTAAACTCTGTTCAAATGATGAAAGTTTATGAATTTATCAATTTCATAGAATCATGGCCTGTAAGATAATGTGACTCTAAATAATTATTTTTGAGGTTTGTCTTAGTCTTTCTCTTCAGATCTCAGTTCCCTGCTCTAAAGTGGGGGGATTTGGTTACATGTTATTTTAAATGAATATTCAAGATACAGAAAGATGTAGTTGGTCGACTTGAGATAGAAAATGCAGTAGTACTTGAATTAACAAAAGGCATTTATCTGAAAGTATAGAATCCATTAATTGGATTAGTATGAGTTTTTTGGTTTATTCTAGGCTTACAGAATTTAACAAGACTATAGGCATAGTGTAGTCATTTTGTTCGCCTCGTAATTGGTGGAGATCAAACATCGGGCTTTGATGGAAGGAGGATGGAGAAAAATTGAATAGCTCATAAGGTTTGTGAAACACTAATATAACATTGCAATTAGTAGTGAAAAAATAAAGAAAAAAGTTTCGTAATAACTTAATAAATATTTTAGTGGGATAATTTTTTTAGGTATGCATATTAAATAGTCATATTTCATAATGAGCATTGGTACAAAAGCAAAAATGACAGTGATAGTTACAATATTCTTTTTCTTCCACAGTCTAAAATGATGAATGAGTGGACACTGTAAGTATCCCTTGAAAAACACAAAAACTTGTTTGACATTTTCTAAGTTCAAAACTAACTATATTTGCATAAAAAACAAGAAAATGCACCAGAGCATCAAAGTATGTTCTTCCCTATTATTTAAAGGAAAATGCTAATCTAACTAAAACAAATATTAACTCCAAATGCAACTATATCTACAAGTCCATTGGATTTGTGTTGCACATTTCAAGGTGTATAATAAATTGTCCAATAGACATGCATGCTTAGCTGTACTTAAACTTTGGATTTTGTTGCAGTTAGATTAGCATCTCCAATATTTTAATCTATATTTTTTCCTTTTTCATTTTCCTCCATCACAAGCAAGTGTAATTCAGTAGTCACTATCTCAAATCATCTTGTCATATGGGAAAGAAAATAAACTCTGGTAGACTACTTTAAAAGGCCGATGAAACCTTGTTAAGTTGTTTCTATGTGGTTACTCTTTGCCTCCAAAAATTGATAGTAAAATTTTATCAAAGCAGAACAAGAAATAAGATTACAATCCCTTGACTTATCTTTTCGAAGAAACAAACTTGGACCTTCTAGATTTGTTTGATCTTGAGTTGAGCAAGCCACTACATATTTTCACTTCATTGTGTGTCAAGTAAGGTAGATGCTCAATTGGCTTCTATTGATGCTTTAATCTCATATGTTTAGGATTTATGGAGCACTGACAATGGAGTGTTAGCCATGCCTTCGTTAATTCAGTCAATAACAACAGCCACTGCACGGGATCTGGATTGTAGTAATATGAGATGAAGATCCTGTGTCGTCTTCAGTGATTGTTTAGCTTATCAATTACCGTTCTCAATGTTGTAGACATTATCTAGAGAATTAAATAATAAGCTAAGAAAATTAAATCAAACAAATGTAAGTAAATTAAAGAAAATATCAATTGATGGGAAAATTTAAAGGATCAACTTCACCTAATTTCCAATCATGGGTTTTAGATATGTTTGGTGTCAAATCTGTTCTCTAGTTTATAGGTCAAGATCCATTTATCTCTAGCCGCACTAAATCCATTACTAGGGAGGTGTTTTAGATATGTTTGGTGTCCTCTCTCTCAAGCTGCACTAAATCCATTACTAGGGATGGGTTTTGACCTCTTGATAAGACCTACACCAAGCAATGCAAATCTGTAATTTTCCTACAAACTCAAATTTTGCGAGCCTCTCAATTCTACAATGAATTCATTGCACAAATCTCTTATGCCAATCCAAAAAGCCCCTCTCTCGAGTGCTGAACCCAAGCATATGATCAACTATTCTGTGGCCAAGAGACTAGTAGCATTCAAGGTTTCAAACTTCAGTTTCACCACACTTTAACGTTTGAAAATTGGAATTAATTCAGGGAAGTCTGAGAAGTCCTAGAGACCTTTTGTTAAATTTGCCCTTAGAGAAGTTTAATGAGTTTTTATACAAATGCTAAAGTACTACAAAAACAAATAATACATACTTTTTTTTTTTTTTTTTCTGAGAAGCAACTAGATGAATATATATTGATAATAAAGTCTCATGCACAAATGATAGATACTTTTGATACATAAAACGTAGAAATATAATTGTTCGAACTTTGAAACATGTGTTCTTATATTAACAACATTTACCTTTAACACACATTGCACATATTATTTAGTTAAATAACATTATATATATTAATAGTAAAAAATTTTCATTTAGTTTTTTTAAGCATATTTTATTTGGATAAGATGTACAACACTAATTTAGAATGTGTTAATGAAGAAGAAAAATCAAATCACATACACTTAGGGATTGGAATTATATTTCAGCTTGACTTTGGTCACTTAAAAATTAGAATTAATTCTTAACAACTAAATTAAAAAAGTTTGGAAAACTTCTGCATATACGCATAAATTTTATCATTTATTGTAGTATAAGGTAAAAACTAATGTAAATAAATACTTCTAATACATAAAGCTACCAATAATGACCTAACAAAATCAATCTTGTATGTGGAGCGATGAATGTGAAATGGTGACTTTTGATCTTAATTTATTTCCTTTGTTTTGACATTTAATTTTGTGATGACTTGCTTCTTGAGCATATACTTGCTAGTCTGAATTTCTTCCAAATTATTTTATTAGCTTATATCAACTTTATTTATTTATTTATTTGTTTGTTTTCTTGTCTTTTTAGTAAAGCATATACCATTTACATAGTTTTTTACCTTGTTAAATTATTTTTTAAAATTTGTTATCTTATGTTAGTTGATGAAGTTGAAAATAATATAAAAAAATAATTAGCTTTTCTTTTTGTTTTCTCTCAATGAAATAACATTTTTTTTTTACTTTGTTGGATTTTATCATTTTCTTTATCGAATCTTTACATTTTTGAATTGAAAAATAGGAATTTTATCAACGTTTATTAAATTTTGTAGAATTTTAAAAATTTTATCAAATTATTTTGCCCAAGTTTTGAATTTTTTTTATTTTCCACTTTGCCTTTTGGTGTCTAAAAAGGAAAATAATTCATGGTAGTTTACCAAATTTTTGGGGAATTTTTGAACCATGATAACATTAAACATGAAAATTTATGAATAAATTAAGAAAATATTATTGATAATAAACAAAATCCAAAATGGAACCATAATCTGTAGTTTGGGAATTATCTCCACTCTAGAACAATGACTTTGTCCATAACTTGGATATTAAAAACACAATACATGGTTTTAAACATCAAAATAAGTATGAAAAACAAATTAGAAGTGTTGGCTGATGAAGATTTCTCCCCTGTATTCAACATGAGTCTCCTCTTCTTACTCGAGTTTGGCATCGTCTTTCTCTATTCTCCAATGAATTCCCCTTGAAAAACCATAAAATTTGATATAAAACGTGCCCATATTCGAGCAGGAACTAGAAATTGCCAAAAAAAAAAAAAAGTTCCAGAATTCAAACAAAAACATGCACACTATAAAATGACTTTAGGGCTCTCTCTCTCTCTCTCTCTCTCTCTCTCTCTCTGTGCAATCAATGTCTTGGCTGCCGCCGGTGCCAAGTTCCAGGTTCTGTCTCATACCTCTCTGCTTCTTATATACTTTTATGTTTTGTTCTCTTCATAATTCTTCTTATAAACACCATGCTTGGATCACTTTTCATCCAAGTTGATTTACTAACCATCAAAATACCCACATAATTAAACCAAAACTGTTGAGAGACACATTTATTGAATCAAAGATCCTAATCTAGGAAACTTAAAAATTTAAAAACCAAAAAATCATGAAATATTAAAAATAAACTAAATTAGCAAAATAATCAAGACTAACTTCAAGGAATCAAATAAATGCATGGGTACTAAAATATCTCTAGAACTTGCGTAAAAACACTTGTAAATGACAATTTATCATTTTCATTAGGGCGTTTGGAAACCCACATATGTTAATTTGATTTCAAAGTCAAATGCTTAAAAGACTTCTCACTTTCATGCCAATTGTAGTCATAAGATTATTTCTTTGTTTGTACATAAAATTACTTTCTCGATGACAAATATATATATATTTTTTTTTCCTATATTACATTCGATTTGAGCTTCAGGTGATACAATTTTTTCTGGGCATGCTAGGATGCCATCAATGGTGGAACCATTTCTTGGAGCATTTTACATACTAATAGCTTTAGGTGCTTTGTCTAGTCGAAAATCCCTCTAAGGTGATGGAGCCTTTAGTTTATTTATGGAAAGTATGTCTACCATGAGAAGAAACAAGACTCGACTTTGAAGAAGATGAATCTGACATAAGGAGTCACTTCTTCATTAGTATTCTACAAGTTGTTTCTGGGTTTTTTAATTGGTTAGGGGAAGCATATTGGTTTATTGAATAAGAAACTTCCTAAAGAATCTGAAAATAAAACTGTTTAATTCAATTGATAAACTGATAAAAACAGCTAGTTTTGTGATCAGGAAATGAACAAATGATGTATGCAAACTAAAAGCCAATTGAAGGCAACTATTTACCTTACATTCAAATGATAAGCTGTGAACTGATATAAGCAGATGGAAAAATTTGGAACTCTTCCGTTTTCTGGGATGATGTTATGCAATCATGGGCTCTTCAATCCATAATCTTCAGTCTGAAGTAATATTTAGATATTTGCTTATTGCCATGTTGTGCTTTGCTCCTGGACTAATACATAATTTTTGTGATATCTTCTGTTGTTGGGATGAACAGCGAGATTCTGCAACTGCACCCAATGTTGGGGATCGAGTGCCATATGTTATTATCAAAGCAGCAAAAGGTGCTAAGGTAGTTTAACTGGGTTTGCCTGTGTTCTAGATTGCTTTATATATTTTTTTTCCTCCTCATATACTAGTCGAATGATTTGATGGCAAACAGGCTTATGAAAGATCAGAAGATCCAATCTATGTGCTCGAGAATAACATTCCTATAGACTCTCAATATTACCTTGAAAACCAGATTAGCAAGGTTAGTGCAGTATTTATCTTTCTAGCCTTATGCAAGTGTTTATTACTCAAAATAAACACTTTGCTCTCTGTAAAAGCTGGTTTTGTTTTGCAACATTTCTCTTATGTTGATATGTAAATGAAATGTTCAATCATTGTAAAAGAAGAATAATTCTAAAATGTGAATTGTGTCTAATTATTTATGATCTTATGCAGATTGACGGACATTGATGCCTTTTCTTTGCGATAAACTTTGTCATTGTGCTTTGTAATTATCTGATTTATGAATGTGTTTTTGGACTCTAATACATATCCACATGCCATTATATTGCTCTTAGTTAACTTGCCATGCCACAGTAGATATGTTACTTAGGATTTCCTTTCTTGGTGGAACTCAGACGTTGAGGGAAGGTGGGAGGGGTACAAATTCATGTGGAAGCTGCAAGTTGTCAAGAAAGCCTGTTATGAATGAGGGGCTTCAGCTTTGGGAAAGGAGGAAAGTAGGAGAAGATTTTTAGAGAGAGCTATTGGAGATCTTGACGGTATGGAGGGGGGTAGCCAGTGGGAGGAGATGAGGAGAAGAGAGAGATGGGAAAAATGGGAGCTTTGGAAATTGAATAGGGAGATGGAACGGGGAGAATGACGTAAGGCTCGTATTAGGTGGATAAAGGAAGGAGATGTTAACTTTAAGCTCTTTCATCGCATTCTAAGTGGTACGAAAGTGGCAAACACTATTGCCAAAATAGAGGGGGAAAATGGGAAAGTGATCGAGGAAGAGGGCAGAATTGAGGCAAACATTCCAGGTCATTTCTTTGAGGTCTTTGGGAAAAAAACAGAGTCAGGTTTGGGGAATTGAAGGAATAAATTGCAGCCCAATCAGCATGGAGGAAAGTAAGCAGTTAGAGGAGCCTTTTTTTGAGGAGGAGGTAAGAGTGGCAATCTTTGATTACAGGGGTGTTCAATTGACATAGTGAAAGAGGATCTAATGATGGTTATGAAGGAGTTTTGTAATTCTGGAGTGGTTATTAGATCTAATAACAAGACATATCTGCTTGATTCCCGAGAAGAATATAATAAGGACGGTAAAAGATTTTAGGCCTATTAATCTCACCATAAGTTTAGACAAAATCATTGCTAAGGTGTTAGCAAACAGGAATAGAGAGATTATGGGTGGAATTATTTCGGAAAATCAATTCACTTTCGTTAAAGGACGATAAATCACAGATGCATTTTTAGTGAAAAATGAGATAGTGAAAGATTATAGAGCGAGGAACATGGAAGGAGTCTTGGTCAAGGTTGATTTGGAAAAAGGCTTATGATATGGTTGATTGAGATTTTTTTGATTTTGTGTTAGCAATGAAGGGGTTTGGTGAAAAATGGAGGGGATGGATTCAAGTTTGTTCGTGGACAGCTTCATATTGGATTTTTATAAATGGATGTCTGGTAGACAAACCGAAAGCGGAAAAAGGATTAAGACAAGGAAATCCATTGTCTACGTTTTTGTTCACATTGATGGCCGATGTGTTGGGGCAAATGGTGGATAAGGGGTGTGAAGCCGGGAGAGTTGGGGGCTTTGTGGTAGGGAAGGAAAGAGTAGAAGTTTCACATTTGCAGTTTGCTAATGACACTATTCTTTTTCTGGATGGGGAGAAACAAAATATAGTGTAGACTTTTAGAATAGTGCAATGTTT
>JAJIYU010016310.1:0-12225 GCA_030144865.1 Tinospora cordifolia | reverse complement strand
AAGAAATCTAGTTATGCGTTTGGATTTTAGAGTTTTTGGTTGATTATACGATGAATGGAAAATAGGAGAAAATCAAAAAGAGAAAAAAGAAGAGAGAAAGAAAGAAACCCAGCTTATGATGTGTGATCTGAACATTAGAACGTGATTTGAAATTTGTGGGTGTTGTTGGACTTACGTAATGTTGCTGGAACTGAATTGAATATGTTTGACTGGTTCGTGACAATAAAGAAGATTAAAACAAAGATTTGGTTGGCTCTACTAGTTTTGTTGTTATTGTTGAACGAAGGACGTTGCAACAGCAGATATGCGATGTGGATTGGTCGTGGACGTCGTTCATGCGACGAAGACGACAAGCGACGCTCAGTTACCAATACGAATCCAAAAGTTATATTTTGGACCTCTACCAATACGAATCGAAAAGTTATATTTTGGACCTCTAAATTTCGGATGGTTCGAAATGAATTATCTTCTTAAATTTTAGATGCATGGAATGAAGATCAGAAATTGAACTTTTAATAGTGAAAATATGCATTTAAAACTTTGTTTAATCTTTTTATGCATGAACTATTGTTTGAATCTATGGGAAGTTTAATAATTTTAGAAATTCAAATTAAAAGATTCCACCAATAAAATCTTAAATTAATTAGAGACAAAATTTTATATAATAGATTATTTAGAAGTCTTATTTTATTTGTAATTAATTTAATTATAGTATGAATAGAGTTAATTAAATTGTGAGAACTCAGAGATTTAGAAATCATCAAATCAATTAAGAAAAAATCTTAAGAGGAAATAATTTATTTTAGAACTCACAAGATTAACAAATTTATAATTTAGATTTAATATCTGAAAATGAATAGTTTACTATTAAAAAAGAATAACTTAAGGATGTTTAAGTGATAAAATAATATTGTAGATCTTAGTTCAAATACTGGATCTAAAAATCTTATTTTATGTGAAGTAAGATTTACGGAACATAAATTATTTGTTTTTGTTTTTGAAACCCAAATTAAGTTTAATGTTTTTAAATAAATTGTTTGGTACTAAATAAATTGTTCACAAATGGATAAACCTTAGAAGTTTAGGAATTTATTATGAAAGTTTTAAATTTTAGATCATGAAATTCTAAGAGCTTAAAGATCGTTTTATCTTGACTATATATAATTCTAGAATTTAGAATTAACTCGAAAATAGTTCAAGTTGATATTTATACTTCATAATTAATTAGAAAATAAATTAAGCTTAAGAATAATATTATTTAGTGGTAAATTTCAGATTTGTACATCTTATAGTAGGGGATTATCTCGAAAAAAAGCAAGGAGCCCTGAAGATTGACAAAATAATGTGGGCGTGACTTCCTTGCTCATTTGTATTATACGGATTTAAGATTCAAAGCATTGGATTGAATAGTTCTAGGTTATTAGAATTTTATTAGGAAATTGATTGAAATTGTTTGACTTCTTTGAATGGTGTGTAATGTGTGATGAACTATTTAATCCATGCATAATTAGTTATGACATGATCTTGCATTTAGATTCACTTAATTATGGCATACATGACTAGGCAAATGTTTATCTAGATCCCATTGTTTATTTATGCACCTTATCATGTGAACTTGCATGTATAGTTTGGGTTATATGTTCTAGTGTAATTGTATGATGATTGAGGTGATTGAGATCATTTGTAAAACAAAAAAAAAAGACGATGGTTTATTAAGAATCCAAGTACCAGTGCGATTGACGAGTCGCAAGGCAGATCGTAGGTATTCCCACCCTGAGTTGCCTGTGACAGCTCGAAGTCTTTGAGAGACAGTACGAGTCTAGATAAGTACCCTTGCTTGGACTGTGATATTAAAATATGATTGATTTTAGATGGTACCACTCGAGGCCTCTATGATTATGATTGGATTGGATCACAGGGAATACCGAGAGACATCTCAACCCTTTTCCGATTTTGACTTTGACCAAAATTAAATGAATCTTTGAAACGCCTAATGTTTGAAAGTGTTTGTAATGTTTTGGATTGGGTCTGTATAATGCATCTGATGTGTAGGATCGATCCAATGGGCTTTCGAGCTCACTCCCATTATATTTTTTAGGTACACATAGACGTAGAGTACTGTAACTTACGTCAGAAGACTCGTGCTTTTATAGTGGACACCTCACGGCGAAGTCGTCCGGAATAGGAGACTTGGAGGTCATGTTTCATGTATTCTACTAGATTATTTTAAGGTATTTACATTGGTTTAACTTCAATTGTTTTATCTTTCAATGACTTTCCATATGTAACGATTTTGGTTTAAATGAATAATTTAAAAGTATTCTGTTGCATTGCTTATGATTTATTCGAAAAAAAATTATTGTGATTTTCTATCTTGCACAAAATAACTTTATAGACATTGATTTGTGAACAAAGGGTTATGAACTTGATTTTGTAGAAAAAATATTGACAGAATGAAACTTTTAGGTAGCATCTCGATTTTCATCGGGCGACGATCCACACATGATGTAACACGTGAACGGAGGTCCGGTCAAAAAATTGGGGTGTTACAATGATCTTTATTTGTTATTTCTTATTGTAGGGCATGTGACCCACCATATTTAGTCTTGTCAGATGTTGACCATTAGTCCAGACAGTGGTTGTCTTATCAAAATTTGGCTATGGGGCCCACCGAAGTGTTCGTAACTGTGATAATAAATTAATGTTTTTTCAGTTTTTTATATGATTCTAAGGTTATTGTTATTCTATTTCAAAGAAATTGTAATTATATTTTATTTTGTACTTTGGGATATAGTCTAGTGCAACTAACAGATGTAATAGGTGATGTAAAGAAAAAGTAATATTTTAGTTTTCGGATAGAAAGCAAGAGTGACTGCACACAATTGAAATTACATCTCAAGCTACGAGACAAATACGTCGCCTATGACATAGGTGACAGGTCTAGGAGCCGGGGTGATACAATAAAAGGATGAAAGGATGAGTTGAAGGACTAAAGGGATGGAAAGGGAAAGAGGTTAATGAATTTGAACTATTGCATGCTTGAGGGCAAACATCATTTAAGTGTGGGGGAATTTGATAAGGAGCATAAATTACATATATTATATATTAGTTTTCATATTTTGCTAGTAAATATTTGAGTTTGGTAGGGCAAAAATGAAATTTTGTCTCAAATAAGCGTAATGGAGAGATGAGAAAGCTAGAAAAGGTCCTTGAATTAGACATGATTGTCAGTTTAATTGCATACTAACTATTATATATATATATATATATTATATGTTTCGCCTGAGTTTAAGTAGAAAATATGATATATTTATTTATAATTAGGTGCATGATCATTTATATTAGTATTGCATTGTAACAATTCATGTTTTTTGACATTGAGTTGATGGGTTCGATATATATTTTCATGTATCCATTAATGAATTATAAATAAAAAAAACATGATTTTACGAAAATTATATAAATTAATATTGTATTAAATACTAATACGTGATTTTCGGCGATGATATTAATTAATAAGTGTATTACTTGAAAAATTAAAATAAATAATAAATAATAAAATAATTATTTAGTGGGAGTTAAGTTGAAAAAATGAATGAATGAAATAAATTAAATAATGATGGCAGCGGAATCATGAAATTAATATAAGGTTTAATAAGGGGGTTATGTTTATGGTAAAAGGAAAATACAATAATAAAAATATGTATATGGATGGGTACAGAGATATATGAAAAAAATATTTTATATATTGGATAAAAATGATGAGTTGTTGGATAAATGGAAGTGAAAAATAAAAAAATAAAATATATAGGAGATAATATGAATGACTCATGGAGATAAGTTGAGTCACTATTTTTGACTTATGGTAATGGGACCCGCCCCAAAATTTTCTATATAAACTCTTCACCTCAGTTCCTTTCTTGTTCACATTTCATTCTCTCCTCCATTTTGCCATCTGAGGGAAGAGAAGAAAAAGAAAGAAAAAGAAGAATAAAAAGAAAGAAAAAGAAGAAAGAAAAGAAAAGAGGAAAAGAAAAGAAAAAATAATAAATTTCTTGAGGATTCAACGCTTTGGGTTATTTACTTTTACCTTTTTTCAATTTAGAATTGTTATAGAAGTTATAGATTTTAGTTTTTCTAGTACAGTTTTCAATAATAGTGTTAGCCAATTGTGTGACTTAAAATTAGGGTATTTTTTAATAAAAATACACAATATATATATATGTATATCATTGTATTCAGATTAATGAGTAGAATATGAATATATATTTTATTTGTACCCATATAAGCCCTATGAAATTGTATGGTAGTTAAAAGTCGACACATAGGGGGTATGCTTATTAGCACTGAAATTTGAGTTGATGGGTACTGAAATGGTCAAAATGAAATTATGAACTCAATGACACTAAAATTAAGATTTTTGAAGTTTAATAGATATATTAAATTTCTATTTATGCAATTAGAGGAAAAATGTATAAATTGATATTATGTGTATGTAAAAGGCTATATAATTGATTATGTAATGTTATAAATATAACATTATCTATAATTGATGTTGTGTAGCATTATGAATTATTTCACATGAAAAAAATGTGTAGCATAAAAAGTAATTAATTTTTTCTATTTGTTGTATATTACAAAAAATTTGCGAAAAGGTTGAGTGTATACCAAAAGTGAAACATGTTTTAACGATGAGAGCTTTTGGTATTTGGGTTCGATATCAAGAGACGTGATCGATGATCGGGAACGTGCTGACAGTCAATCTAGTCTGTGAGTAATAATTTGATCTATTTATTTAATTTATTTATTTTACTTATCATTGTTGCATAATTGTGTGCTGCATGCATTGCATATTGCATTGAGACAAGTCCTCTTGGAGGGACTTGTGTTTGAGTCTCACCAGGAACAAAACCCACTATTCGGTTAGCCCCTTGTATGGGCGAGGTGTCAAAATGCAAGACAATTTTGGTTCACTAGTGTTGGCCACTATGCCACTCTGATTGAGATGAGGCCTGAGATACGAGTATAGATTTTTAAATGTGCCGACCTCACCTCAGGATAAGAGGTTTCGAGGTGCGAACATTGGATCATGATAGTTCCAAGATAGAGCTGATCGATAGATTTTTAGATGTGTCAACCTAGCCTCAGGATGAGAGGTTCAAAGGTGCAGACATTGGATTGTGACAACTTTGAGATAGAGCTGATCAACGGATCTTCAGACGTGCTGACCTGACCTAATGAACTGAAGTTCCAAGATGCGGACATTAGATCGTGATAACTCTGAGATAGGATTGATCAATGGGTCTTCAAATGTGTTAACCTAGCCTAGTGATTAGAGGTTTTGAGGTGCAGACATTGGACTATGATAGTCCTAAGATAAGAGTGGTATATTGGTATACTTTACAGATATATATTTAGAGTGGTGCATGACACACTCTACTAGTTTAGGGGTAGCAACTGTACCACCTAGTTAGTGGGCCACAATCGTCGAGATATGCATCGAGAATGGCAGTATGACCAGATGATCCTTAAAGTTAAAGAAGGGTGCTGAGTTTAGATACTAGACCCTTGAATCATGGCAGACAACATGACATATTTCATGGAATATTAGACTGCTACATTTTTATATGAATGATCATGCCTCCTATTTATTATTGTATTTCATTTGCGTGCTTGTAATATTATAACCATCGAAAGCCCAGTTAGTGTGTTCTGGGGCGTAGGATTGGGTTGTAATAATAAAAATGTGCCTTTTTGATTGTCACAACCCAATCTTGGGCCCATAGTCCCTTCGCACCTATGCACAGGGCCTCCGCACCTGTGCTGACTCACAAGGTACTATCCCTTCCTCTTGGGGTTTTCTCGCCTCCACGGAGTTTCGAACCCACAACTTGGAGCTTAAGTACATAGATTTCACGAAACCCGTTACCATTGAGCTGTAAGGTGAACCTCAAGTTGAATGAACTGAATCGGGTATTAATCATAGTGCATTAAGGGTCCAAATAATGTGAAATAAGGATTAATGGTTAGTTCAACTTAGAATAAACTCTATTAGGAAATAAATGATGATAGACTTATTTCATGTTGTAATAAGTTTGAGGAAATTGTGGGAGCACTCTCAGAATCAGTTTCAGATGAAGATGATATCCTATCTTTAAATTATGATTAAACAATCAATGATTAGATGAGTTGACTTTCTTTCAATGATGGAATGCTTATGGTGACATGTTTGTGTGTAAATAATTGTTTATTAAATGAATTAGTGATTAATTATCAATTATTTATTGCACGTGACTATGGTTTCACTACAAGAAATCACACCTACAACAATGTGTAATGTTCATTGTTATACCTATATGATAACGTTCATAGTGATATTTTCAATCAAGGTGTTGTTAAACGACCAACTATTTTTAACAACAATCACAAGCCTATTGTTGTAAAGCGTTGTGTATCGGTCTAACAATGAGGTTACAACAACATTCACCCGTTGTTAAATGATTCAATCCTTTAACATATATTCGATAACGATCACTATGACTATTGTTGTAAAAATGTTATAACAGTAGGCGCTTGTTGTGAAATCCCTAACCTTTAACAACGGTCACATGCCTGTTGTTGTAATGCATTGTGTATCATTCTAAAACTGAGGTTACAATAATGTTCTCACGTTGTTAAATGTTTCAATCTTTTAACACATATTCAACAACGGTCATAAGACCTATTGTTGTAGACATGCTACAACAACGAGCGAACATTGTGGAAACCCTAACCTTTTAACCTTTCAACAACGATCAAGTGGTTGTTGTTGTATGTCCATTACTTAACAACATGCATGTACCCGTTGTAAAAGTTGCAATATTTCAATAACAATCGTCTGCACGTTGTTATATCATGTATCTTACAAAAAAAAATAGAATGTTGTCATATTGTCAATTTTTTTAATTGTAAAAATATTTTACTGCAATATATGTTGCATATATTTACTTGTATCTGTAAATTCATAATATAAAATAAACATTATTAAACATTTGTCTTATCATTTCAAATGACTCATTTAATATCACTTAAGAATAATAAATTTCATAATGCCAAACATATATACAATCTATCAAAAAGTGTGATTATTATTTACACTACTTATCATTATTAATCCTAATAAACAAAAATAAAAAGTTCTAAAACAAAAATTTTTCTTGAATGATATCATGTTTCATCTTGATACACAATCCAAACATATAAACTCAAGTTCTCCATTGTTCCAATCTTTATATATGCCTACATCAAAACACAAATGAACTTAATTAGAATAATTTATTTTTTTAAAAAATAAGAATAAGAGCTAAAGTGTAATTGTAATAGTTAAAACAACTCAATATCTAACAAAGGCATATAAGAACAAAACTAAAAAAGATACTATGTATAGTTTTACATGATCCATAAAACACTTAGCCCCACTAGGAGATTGGACACCTAGACCTAGCTATATATTAGTTTTTCTTAAGAAGCATATATACGTGAAAGAGATGAAATTTCACATTGTTTATTAATTTTAAATCAAAAGCTATAATAGTAATCAACAAACATTATAAGTCATGAACGTGAAAGAGATAAAAGTTGAAAATGTGAATAAAGAGTAGATACCTTATATGAAAGAAGAGGAATAGTAGCCGTGAGGAAAAGAATAGTAACTGAAAATAAAATACTTACTTCACCAGCTTCTAAAGTCTTCTTTTTTGTCATAGTGGCTATAGAAGATATAATATGCTTGCGATACAAAATGAAAAGGAATTAACTTATTACTTTAGATGCAATAAATAACTATCACATAATTAAAAAGTAGGATTTAATACACAATCCAAGCATGTAAACTCAAACAAAAATTCAAGAAAAAAATTCAATCAGTTATAGTATAGAACTTAATGCTTACATTATTCACAAAATAGTGCCATTAAATTCAATCCTAGCACAATGTTCTACGTTTCCATCTCCAAATGTTGACATGTTCATAGGCTCATGTGTCAAGTTTATATTTTCCTCATATGCTTGTAACTCATGAAAACTTATTGGAGGAGCTCTCAAAATGAGATACCAGTTAGATGTTTCATTTTATCTAAAATAGAAAACTTGCTTTGCTTGTGATGCAAGAATAAATAGATCCTTATCAAATTGAGATTGCCCCTCATGAAGATTAACTAATGTAAATCCTTATTCTTTCTTGACACCATTGATAATATTAACCTAATCTCATTTAAAAATAGGCACATGAAATGTATGATAATAAAAAATTATGATATCTCTTAAGACTCCATAATAAGTGACCTCCTCAGATTGTTGTGATTGATCTTTTGCACTAGACCTACAAAGAGTTATTGCTTCAACTGAAACACCACTATTTTGTTGGAATTTTTGTGCATCTTTTGTATGAAAACGGAGACCGTTTATTACATATCCTTGACACAATAATACTTGCTCCTTAGGCCCCAGTGTGAGCCATGTTAGCTTACTAGAAAAATTATTATGTCCAACAAGCTCCTTAATCTGATTATATAACAAAAAGAATATAATGAGTACTACTTTGCTAAGATAAATGGGAATGTATGTTGAAAAATGCTTATTTACCTTAACACGAATCCATTTATTAAATTCATCCATGTGTCTTTTATACAACAAATGTTAATTCCTTAATAATCTTCTATCTCCATGTTGAAGTTCATTCAATAAACAACATAAAGTTAACTCCAACTTGAACGAAACACTAAGATATTCATAATTTATGATATGGATTATAAGAACAATATACTTACTCTATGTAAGGTTGAACTTCTAAACTATTTAATAAAGATTAATGGTGAGTAATATCCAAGATATCAGATGGAAGCACAACTTTCTTTTTACTAAGAATTGGGTAGCCCTCCAATTCTATTTCATTTTCTTCATCTTCATTTTCAACATTGTCATTGCATGTCAATCAAATCCCTACCTCACATGCTTTCTCAATATATTTGCTACAAAATATGGTATACTCATTGGCAAGATATCGTTCAGCTATACAACCCTCTAGTCGTGCACGATTCTTACATAGCCCTTTAGCACTTTCATGAATATAAAACAACACAAAGATTATTACATTCAATTATTTGGTGAGCAATGGACTAACATACATATATAATAAAATATCTATACACATTAAAGTGATATATATTATACCTCTCAAATGGATACATCCACCGATATTGGACTGGTCCACCCAAACAAGCTTCTCGTCCTAGGTGAATTGTTAAATGAACCATAATATAAAAAAAAGATGGAGGAAAGAACCTTTCAAAAGTGCACAAAGTTGTGAAATTGCATATCTTGGACCATTTGGTAGAACTCCTCTCAAAACAACAGGCAAAATTTGTTGCATTAATAAATGACAATCATGTGATTTCAAACCAAGTATCTTACATTCTTTAATCGACCTACAATTTCCAATGTTAGACCCAAAACGTCAGGTAACTTCAAATTTGTTAATCTTCTACAAAAAATTTGTTTTCTTTTGAAAGAGTATGTATTGCAGTAGATAAATATAATCGATCTCCTCGCTTCTCAATATGTAACTCAATTCTAATATTCATGCATTCCAAATCTCCACGAGCATTGAGCCCATCTTTTGATTTGCCTTTCACATCCAGAAGTGTGTGAATAATACTATTGCATATATTCTTTTCAATGTACAACACATCGAAATTATGATGTAAAAGCAAGCTCTGCATAAATTTGACTTAATTACTTCATATGTTATGAAATAGAATGAATCCATATTATGTTTGACAAAAAATGAATTTAAAGTACAATGACACAAATTTGTAAGCATACCTTCCAATATGACAATTCAAAGAAAATTGACTTCTTCTTCCATGTTTGTTCTTCGTCTTTTGTCTTTCTCTTCCTTTTTTTTTTACTCTTCCCCCAGTCATTTATAATATTTTCTACCTCTGCAAGAATTGCTTCACTTATAAACTACTTTGGTTTTCCTTGTAGTTCTTGTTTACCATTAAACCAAGCCTTTTTTTGATATGGATGGCCATGAATTAAAAATCTTCTATGACTCATGCATGAGAATTTTCGTGTAATACTTGAAATTTTAATGACCTAATAACCGAAATTTGAGTTTAAAACACATATATGTATATATTTATATATAAATACATATATATATATATATATATTTGTCATTGATATGCAATTAATTAGTTAGTATAGAAGTATAAAGGAATATACATTGATTAATATTAAACATATAGAATTGTTGGGTAAATATATGCTTCTCTATTTGAATAAGAAAATAGTATTTTTAGTATGATACTAATATAGAAAAGTATGTATATAAAGTATTAATTAGATGCATTCATGAAAATAATATTTCGTTTAGTATGATAGTAATATACATAGAGAAATATATGTGTAAAGGAAATACATTCATGAATGAAATGTCTCATTTGGTGAGATGTTAAAGTGGGCATATGTAGGAAGTGATAATCCCACATTGGAAAGATAGAGACACTATTTGGAAGAGGGCCCTACATAAACCCCCTACTCCATCCATTTCATTTATCCCAAAGACAAGAGTTGAAAATTTCTCTTGCTTTCTCTCTTTGCTTCCTTCTTGGCAACCTTAAATCTAGTTCTTCTTTGCTTGAGCTATTCTAAATAGTTCGCAAAGTAGTAGCAACGAAGTGCTACAAAGAATTTAAGAAGCGATCTTGAGGTGAGTTTCTTTCCTTTCTTTTAATTTATTATTTTGACTTAGATAATGCTTGCTTGTTTGGTTAGCTTGATCTTTTATGTTTTTTATTCTTGTTCTTTGTATTTATGTCATTCAATTATCATGTTGCATGACCAAGAGAGTATGCTCTGTAGTTGCGTCTTGTACAATCTTCTACATCAGAAATCGAAAATCGTTTTCCTGTTTGAGAGAGTATGCTCTGTAGTTGCGTTTCATACGATCTTCTACATCAGAAATTGAAACTCTGTGCTTCTGTTGATTTATCATGTTATAATGTTGGTATGTTTAATTGTTGTCGAAATATTTATTTACTATGCTCTGGCACACAAAAAATTAGATTAAATAAGAGTTCAACCACGTACCGGTACGGGGGACTTTTTGTGTTCCATGTAAAGTTGGAACTAGCTGTCAATACCGACACTAGAATGGAACGAGTTTCAAGAATAATCCCACTAGAGATGAGTTTGAGTTTCAGAATTAATCTTTCTCCTTAGATCTGGAGCACAGAGTTTATTCCCGTTCGGTCTAAATTATGACTGAAATAATATATTGGTTGGATCGAATTAATCTCTGAAAGTGTTTGATATGCTTGCATTGTCGGGTTGAAATAATGGATTAAATAGATGGAATGATTCACTAGGCTTTTTAGCTCACCCCCTATTTTTTACATCACAAGAAATTAATCAGCTTGCGAGGAGAATTATCTATTGAAAGTTTTTATTTATTTCAATGTAGGGCGCATCGACCCAAGCGAAATCATGTATTTTAGCTTTGAATTTATTTTTTGTTGTAATGGATTATTGTACTCAAAATTTTCGAATGAATAAATGAAGAATCCTATTTACATGATGTAATGTAGATAGACTAATGTATATAGGAACCCTAATGGATTTGGGTCCAAGAAGAAGAAAATGTAGCATGGGCCCGTCTCCCGGGCATCCCAAGATTTTTGATCAAAGAGAGTTGAATCGTCAGATGACGTGGAAGATGGGACTTGGGAGGCAGGGTGTTGCAAAGGTGGTATTAGAGCCTAGGCTTTAGATGCCTTGGGCAAGAATTAGAATGAATTGACTAGTCTAGTAAAACTATTTATTTATTTAATTTAGAAGCCCTACCTCCTGTTTTGGAAACTGAAATGATTTTGAAAATTTTTTTTGAAAAGAGATATGTTTTCAATGGTTTTGTTTGGATACAAAGATTGCAAGTTGAGCTGATAGTGGGTAAGCCTTATCCCGAGTAAAGCTAAACATTGAAAGGGAGATGGATTATCCCCTTCTAGAAAGCACGGTTGCTAAGTAGATGTCACACCCCGACCCCCGGACCGGACGTCGTGTCTGTCAATCTGTGGCCCCGTCGTCGGGCATCGCGCGGCTCCATGCTCGGCGCGTGGTCCGCCGAGGCCCCGGGCGTGCGACAGATGTCGTCAGTCTATCTTTCTACCTCTATACATGAGG
>JAJIYU010016309.1:0-12228 GCA_030144865.1 Tinospora cordifolia | reverse complement strand
TCTTTGAATTCAGTGAAAAACACACAACAATGAGCATGCCATGAATTTAAATAAGAACAGAAGGGTGTTCTAGAAATCACTTCCACCTTGTGACGCTTTCTTCCAGAATTTTGGCAGCAATTCCCCCCACATACTAATGCCAATGAAGATCACCCAACTTAATTTCCCAATTCGAGAACTTCTCACACACAAGAAGGGAAGATGGGAAGAGGTACCAAGAAGAAGGCTTTGAGAAAATAAGAAAAACATTCAACTCTTTTTTTTTGGAATGAATGAAATTATGATCCTAGGGGGGTTTATATAAGGTTTTCCAATGGAGAAAATTAGAAAGTTTTGTGTCCTTCTTTGAAGAAAACACCCTAATTCTCCCTAATTTTGTACTTTCTACTTTTTTGGAGCAAAATGAGTATTTTCATAAGTTTTTTGAATTTTAGAAATATTTTTCAGAATTTAGAAACTATTTTTCAAAATTTTTGGATATTTTTTCGTATTTTTCGTTAATTTTAACGTAATTTTTGTATTTTAAATTTCGGCTTTATTCTGGTTCCTCGGATTTTCCTCGAGACACGCATTCGAATTTGATCGGAGCAGTTGGATTAATCTTGATTCAATCAACAGAAATCGGATTCTCGATCTCAGCCGTTGGATATCCTCGAGCACATTAACGATCGCGATCTAATCAAAACGACTTTGATATGAACCGTCTGATGATCCTCGAGCGCATCAACGTTTGCGATCTAATCACGTAGCTTTGATATGAACCATCTGATGAATTTCGAGCGCAGCACTGTTCGCGATCTCTCAACGTAACTTCGATCTTGACCATCCGATGATCCTCGATCACAGTGTGCAGATCTGATTTCGCGATCAATGAACGCTCTTCTGGCCGCACGATCATCCTTGAGTTACGTACGCGAATCTCTGGCCGTTCGATCTTGCTGATTCGGTGCGCTCATGTGTACATGCGGATCTGATCTTGGCCGTAGGATGGTGAGATCAGATTCCAGATCTACAGTTCACAGTATTTTGAATTTATTTTTTATTTTTCAACCGAATTTCTTACTTTCTTTTTAGATTTTTTTTCCAAATGTCAATCCCAATTGACTTTCTAATCCTATTTTCATCAAAAATTGTACATATCCTTGTATTTTTGGCTATAATATCCCATTTTATGCATTATAATCATATTTTTTTCTTCGAAAAATCCACTAAATTGATTTTTATTCCTCAATGGGTAAACTAGGACTTGCCAAAATTCTCATTCGTCAATTATGTATAATTTTCTAAGTAAAAATTTAAATTTCATATAAACTTTTTGAGATGTTACATGTTTGCTTCAATTACCTTTGAAATCCATGGCACATGCTCTCAGCATATCCTCCAGTATCTGTATGACCCTCTCTGACTGCCCATTTGTTTGCGGATAAAAGGTTGTGCTCATGGTGAATCTCCTCCCTAATTCCTTCTATAAGCTCTGCTAGAACTTGGATGTAAATCTGAAATCTCTGTCTGACACTATCGTCCTAGGGATGACATGAAGCCGCACAATTTCCCTAACATAAAGCTCACCCAATCTACTCACTATATCAGTAGATCGAATAGGTAGAAAATGTGCCACCTTAGTCAATCGATCTACAATGACCCACACGGTGTCTTCCCCCTTGTGACTTCTCGGCAAGCTGTTAACAAAGTCGATTGCAATATTTTCCCACTTTCATTCTGGGATCGAAAGTAGCTGCAATAGTCCTTACGGTTTTCTGTGTTCGGTCTTTACTTGCTAACAAATCAGACACCGGGAGACATACTTAGCTATGTCTCTCTTCATCCCTCGCCACCAAAAAGTTATCTTCAGATTTCGATACATTTTGTCAGCACCTGGATGCATGGCATATCTCATCTGGTGTGCTTCATCTAGTATGGTTCCCTTGGTCTATGCAGAACTTGGCACACAGATTCTATTCCCCAATCTAAGTGCACCCTCTGCATCAAGCCTGAAGTCTATATGCTTGCCCTATTTGATTCCCTCAATCAGATCCAAAATCCAATTATCATGTAACACCCCAACCCCTGTATCTTTAAGCAATGTACATTGCCACTATTCTCTTAACAGTGTTAACAAAACGGCGGGTTGTGCCGGTGCTACATTACAAGCGACACACACTTGTTCTTTTCTTTTAAATATCTCGCACCTTTGTATAAAATCCAAGAATACAAAATTTTCAATAAAATAAAGGCAAATTAAAAGAGATAAAGAAATCCAATTATTTTATTCATAATAGAAATTGAGAGTACTAAACTCTTCAAAAAAAAACTAATTGTTACAGTGGAAGACTTCAAAATACTTTTCAATAGAAAAGCATAAAAACTTTGGGCAACACGCCCTAGAAACTTTCTAAGAACTATCTATATTCGACTGCTCCATGGGTTTCATGTTCTTGAAAAATAAGAAACGAAGGAGTGATCACATATCTCAGTGGATCCTTTTCGAACAACCATCTTTCCTATTCAAAGTCATAACACAATCATAATTCAAACACTTGCAATCATTAGGCATTTCAAACAACAATTTGGTTAAGACGAGTCTCAGACCAAAAGGGCCTTTCATCCCTTGATGTTCTTAATTAAGTAAATAGGGCCCACTCGGCATCAACCGGTTAGTGGCATATGTCGGCATCAACCCGTTACACATGGTGACCCACCAGTGGTACACGACCCTCAAGTACTTAGGTCTAAAAACCATATGACCTAACTCATATGAAAAGAATATCCATAGTGTCGCCTTAACCACTATGATGGTACGTGGTTATTATCTCCATTGTCTTAGATTAATTCTCATATCATGATCTCATAAAATAAACTTCAGAATATGAAATCAAACTAAAATTCAGAATATACATAGTCAATTCATGATACACTCATAAAACATGCATCATACTTTAATTTACAAGCCTAAGCATGATACTTACATAGCATGGATGATATGATTGTTCAAACATGAATCAAAACTGAAATACTAAAATAAACATTTAAATTCTAGAACTGAGGTTGAAAATCTTAGAATTCAGTGAAAAACACACAACAATGAGCATGCCATGAATTCAAATTAGAACAGAAGGGTGTTCTAGAAATCACTTCTACTTTGTGACGCTTTCTTCTAGAATTTCGGCAGCAATTCTCCCACGTACTAATGCCAATGAAGATCGCCCAATTTAATTCTCCAATTTGAGAGAAGAACTTCTCACACACACAAGAAGGGAAGATGGGAAGAGGTGCCAAGAAGAAGGCTTAGAGAAAACAAGAGGAGAATTCAACTCTTATTTTTTTTTTTTGGAATGAATGAAATTGAGAGCCTAAGGGGGTTTATATAGGTTTTTCAAGGAAGAAAATTAGAAGTTTTGTGTTCTTCTTTGAATAAAACACCCTAATTCTCCCTAATTTCGTACTTCTAATTTTTAGAGAAAAATGAGTATTTTTCAAATTTTTTCAGATTTTAGAAATATTTTTCAGAATTTAGAAACTATTTTTTAGAATTTTCAAATTTTTTTCAAATTTTTCGTTATTTTTTCAGTAATTTTCATATTTTAAATTTCGAATTTAATTTGGGCCATTGGATTGTTCTCGGATCAATCAACAGAAATCAAAATCTTTGAATCTGGACTGTTGGATTTTCCTCGAGCGCATCAACGATTGCGATCAATCCAAAATGACTTTAATCTGGACCGTCCGATGATCCTCGAGCACATCACTGTTTGCAATCTCTCAACTCGGCTTCGATCTCGACCATTGGATGATCCTCGATCACGGTGTGCGAATTTGATTTCGCAATCAAAGAACTCGCTTCTGGCCGCACGATCATCCTCAAGTTATGTACGCGGATCTCTGGTTGTTGGATTTTGATGATCCGGTGCACCCGTGCGTTTGTTTTGGTTTTAATCCCATTCGTTGGATTGTGGCAGATCTTTTTTTTGGACCATAGGATGTATTTTAAGTTTATTCTTTTATTTTTCAGTCGAATTTCTTGCTTTCTTTTCGAATTTTTGCCAAATCTCGATCCCAATTAACTTTCCAATCCTGTTTTCATCAAAAATTGCACATATCCTTGCATTTTTTACTATGATATCCCATGTTATGCATTATTTTCATATATTTTCTTCCAAAAATTCACTGAATTGATTTTATTCCTCATTTGGGTCAACTATGACTTGCCAAAATTCTCATTTGTCAATTTCATATGAATTTCTAAGTAAAAATTCAAATTTCATATGAATTTTTTTTTGAGATGTTACAACCTACCCTCCTTAGAAAAAATTTCGTCCTCGAAATTTGTACATATTTAGTTATTCCTTGTGAATAGATGCAGGTACTTAGTCTTCATCTCGCTTTCGAGTTCCCACGTTGCTTCTTCTACCCCGTGATATTTCCACGACACCTTTACTAATGGGATATCCTTTGTTCTTAGATTTTGTACCTTGTGGTCAAGGATTCTAACCACTGTTTCCTCGTAGGTAGCATCATCTTGAATATTCACTTCCTCCCACTGAATGATGTGAGAGGGGTCAGGTTCGTATTTCCTCAACATGGATACATGGAATACATTATGTGCTAAAGTCATTCGGTTTGGTAGGTCCAACTCATAAGCACATTCCCCGAATTTTCTAAGTATTTCAAAGGGTCCGACAAACCTTAGAGATAACTTCCCTTTGAATCCTTACCTTTTGATACCCTTTTGAGGACTGATCCTCAGAAATACTTTGTCCCCAACTTGGAACTCTAATGGTCTTCTCTTTTTGTCTGCGTAACTCTTTCGACGGCTCTGCGCAGTAGTCAGTCTCTTTTGTATTAACTAGACTTGGTTGCTCATTTTTTCCACCATGTCTAGCCCAGTTAATACTTGATCTTCAAGTTCAGCCCAACAGGTAGGTGATCTGCAGGGTCTTCCATAAAGAGCTTCGAATGGAGCCATTTTTATGCTTGCCTAATAACTATTGTTATAGGCAAACTTCGCCAAGTGTAAGTACTTGCTCCAATTCCCCTTGAAGTCTAAAACACAAGATCTCAACATATCTTCCAAAATCTAGATAACTCTCTTAGACTGACCATCCATCTGAGGGTGAAAGGTTGTACTCATGGTGAGCTTAGTACCCGTCTCCTTTTGGAGACTCTGCCAAAACTGTGAAGTAAAGCGAGCATCTCTATCAGACACAATAGTCTTGGGTACACCATGAAGTCTGGCGATTTCTTTCACATAGATTTCTCCCAGCTTCCTGACTTGGTCTGTGGATCTGATTGGCAAGAAGTGAGCCACTTTGGTGAGACGATCTACTATCACCCAAATAGTGTCTTCTCCTTTTTGGTTCCTGGGTAAACCAATGACAAAGTCCATGGCAATGTTATCCTACTTCCATTCAGGGATTGGGAGTGGTTGTAACATTCCAGAGGGTTTCTAGTGTTTTACTTTCACTTGTTAGCATGTTAAGCACTTAGAGACATATTTGGCTATGTCCCTTTTCATTCCTCTCCACTAGTCGGTTTTCCTAAGGTTCTGGTACATCTTATCCCCACCAGGGTGCATGGTATACTTAGTCTGATGAGCTTCATCAAGTATGACCTGCTTGCTCTATCCCTGCTGAGGTACACATATCCTTTCATCGAGCCTTATGATGTTTTCAGCATCCATCCTAAAGTCAGTATGTTTTCCTTGCGTGACTCCTTCAATTAGTTGAGCAAGCCATTTGTCTTGCTTCTGTTCATCCTTGATTTGATGCAATAGGTCCGGTTGGCAAGACATGTTGTAAAGATAGGCTTCTTTCTCGTTAAGGTTTACACCCAACCTAAAATCTTCAATCAACTGGTACATCTGGCCTTTCTCTTCTTCCTGTTTGTTGAACTTCCTACTCAAGGCATCAGCTACTACATTGGCCTTACCCGGATGGTAGTGTAGTTGAAAATCATATTCTTTTAAGAATTCCATCCATCTCCGTGCCTGAGGTTCAACTCCTTCTGGATGTAAATGTACTTCAAGCTCTTGTGATCTGAAAATAGCTCAAATTTCTTACCATAAAGGTAATGTCTCCAAATCTTTAGGGTAAACACAATGGTCACTAACTCTAGGTCGTGAGTAGGGTTATTTCTCTCATGGACCTTCAGTTGTCTTGAGGCAAAAGTGATGGCTTGCTTTTCTTGCATTAGGACTGCGCCCAATCCACTCAGTAAGGCATCAGTATATAGTGTGTAAGTAACACCAAGAGTTGGGGTGACTAGAACAGGAGTCGTAGTCAATCTTGTCTTCAGTTCTTGGAATGACTGTTCACATTTCTCATCCCACTGGAACTTAACTCTTTTTCTGGTTAACATAGTCATAGGTTCTTCTAACTTGGAAAAATCCTTAATGAACCTTCTGTAGTAGCCTGCCAAGCCCAAGAAACTTCTAATTTCTGTTATTGTCTTGGGTTGCTTCCAATTCATAACGGCTTCCACTTTCTCCAGATTTATAGAGATGCCTTTTGCTAATAAAACGTGGCCAAGGAACTAGACAGTTTCCATCCAGAACTCGCATTTACTGAATTT
The DNA here is from genome assembly GCA_030144865.1 of Tinospora cordifolia. Classification (NCBI taxonomy): domain Eukaryota; kingdom Viridiplantae; phylum Streptophyta; class Magnoliopsida; order Ranunculales; family Menispermaceae; genus Tinospora; species Tinospora cordifolia. Next base: position 5,661 of record JAJIYU010016309.1, on the reverse strand, counting down.
AGCATATAGTTGGTTTCTTCTGAGAGTTTCTAGCACAATCTTCAAGTGCTCTAGGTGCTCAACTTCTGACTTAGAGTAGATTAGGATATCATCCACGAATACCACGACGAATTGGTCAAGGTACTGTCTGAACACTCGGTTCATCAAATCCATGAAGGCTGTCGGGGCATTGGTCAAACCAAAGGGCATCACGGTGAACTCGAAGTGTCCATATCTTGTTTTAAAGGTTGTCTTGTGAATGTTAGACTCTCAAATGCTCAGTTGATGATATCCTAACCTAAGATCAATTTTAGAGAAATGAGTGGCTCCTCGTAATTGATCAAATAGGCCATCAATCCTTGGTAAAGGATATTTATTTTTTACTGTAGCTTGATTCAACTTCCGGTAGTCAACATACAGTCGCAAGGAACCATCCTTCTTTTTCACAAATAATACTGGGCCTCCCTAGGGTGATTCACTCGGCCTGATGAAACCTTTCTCCCTAAGCTCATCTAGTTGAGTTTTCAGTTCAGTTAGTTCTGTTGGCACCATTCTATAAGGAGGTATGGCTATAGGGCTGGTTCCAGGGTGAAGTTCGATCTTGAACTCTAACTCTCTTGCTGGTGGTAGTCCAAGTACGTCATTTGGGAACACATCCTCGTACTCACTGACTACAGTTAGGTCATGAATATTCTTCAAGTCAGTTGGTTCTTCTTCAGAGAGTTCCTCGAATTCATCCGTCTGCTTCAAGCAATTCAACAAGGCTAGGGTTGGATTCCTTGGTAGTCTCCGCATATCCCCATTGATTTTAAAGATCTCCCCAGAAGGTAATGTTATGGTTACCCGTCTCTTAGGACAATCTATCTAGGCCTGGTACTGATCTAACCAATCCATCCCCAAGATTACATCATAGCCATGGAAAGGTAGGGTATATAGGTCAATTGTTAAAAGTTTATCCCCAAACCTAAGGTCACAACCACACATCTTTTTTGAAGTCACAATGGTCTCTATTGGTGTGGACACATTCAAAGTCATAGGCATTATTTTTGTCACAAGTTGTAACCTATAAGCTAGTTTTTCAGAGATAAAAGATTTTGAGGAACCCGAGTCAAACAATAGTCTCACAGCAACATTAAACAATAGGAATGTACCTTCTACTACAGGGGCCTGGTCTTCCTGGGTCTCAACCGCGAACATTCTGGCCTGGTTCTGACCACGGCCCTGGTTCTGCCCTTGATTGGCATTCTGATTCTGTCTGGCTTGAGGTCGCCCATTCTGACTTCCCCCTTGAGTATCCTGTTGTTGTTGTTGGGAAGCCTGAGCTAGTGCAGTTGGGCAATTTTTTGCCAAATGCTGTTTTTGCTTGCATACGAAACATAATCCCAGCCTCTTAGCTTCTTCCCTTAACTTATCTTTGTACTGCCCCTATTTCTAGGTCTATGGTGCCTTTCCACCACTCTTAGTCTTTTTTTAGGTCTTTGGGTTCTCTATCTCATTACTAGGCCTCGTGTTCTTTCCCTCTCAACCTTTATTCTAAGTTGATTTCATGCCCTAGGATCCTTATATGCCTTTAAGCTTTGAGATCCTGAGCAAATGAATTAGCTTTCATTCTTTCTTCTTAGATTAGCTCCCGAGAGAACTTATCCAATTTAGAAAACTTTCACTGGCACTCAGCTATAGTCAAACCCTTTTGATTCAACCTGATGAAGTCCTTTTGCAACTTCCACAGTGTCATCTCTGGAAAGAACTTTTTTTTTTTTTTGGAATAGCTCCTTGAACTCTTCCTAGCTCATCTTTTCAACGTTAATGTTTGTTTCAGCCAACATTCGTACTATCGTGACTCTAGATTTAGTTTCTTGGTTCTCGATTTGTTCAGTGGCCTAAAGTCTTTCTTCTAGGTTCTTTTCATGCATGGGTACAAGATTTGGTCTCAAAGCAAATAAACATTAACAGCATGCATATCACACAATAATACAATCAAGTTACCACACCAAGGTTCCAAGCTTCTACCTAAGCTTTCAGGTTCAAGTGTCTCATACCACTCTACCCCTTCCACTTAGGCTTTCACTCAAAACAAAGCCGCACCCAAACAATTTCGCAAATTGCTCGATAACTAAGGTTCCCGAGCCCACTATACTCAATCGTCCCATACCAAGGAGCATAGAGAAACCCGTTCTACCAAAATTACCGATCATTCACCACACATGGTCCATCATTCTCCAAGTCCAGGCTTCCTCCAGAACCCCAAATTCCTATGCATCCCATACTACATAGAAACCAAAAATTATAGACGCTTCCTGTTCTTGTGTCCTGATCAAATAATTTTCTATTTTCACACAAGTTTCAGTCTTTAGCCTATGTCCTAGAGTTTTATGCTTTTGATCCACTATGCCACCCATGGCTACACCCATTTCTGGACCTAAGGTTCAATTCTGGTTGACTTGCAACCTCTGTCTGGCCAAGAAATCACCTTTGGCATCTTTTTCAATTTCTAGTCAATTCCTTGCCCTGATTTTTCACCTTCTAATTTTCTTTTATTGAAAATAAGAGTGTTATTCAATTCTGACTACTCATATAAGCTGGTGGGACAACCTCCAGATCGGGCGGCGAGACCGAAGTCTACTTAGCAACCGCACTTTCTAAGGCAGGATAACCCACCTCCCTTTCAATGTTTAACTTTACTCGGGACAAGGCTTATCCACTATCAGCTCAACTTGTAGTCTTTGTATCCAAACAAAACATTTTCAAAACATATATGTCCTTTTTGAAAACACTTTCTAAAATGTTCTTCAATTTCAAAAATAGAATGTAGGGCACTCTAAATTCAATTCAATTCAATTCAAAGTGAAGCCCTAATTTGGGTTTTTGATTCTTGTTAAGCAACTAATGTTTGACTTTCTATTTCTAACCTAATCAACACATGTTTAGGCTTGATTTTCTATCTTAAGCCCAAGGCACCTAAAGCTTCGGCTCTGATACCACCTTTGGTATCAGAGGAAACTTTCTATTCTTGGCCCAGCAACTAATGCCTAGGCTCTGATACCACCTTTGTAACACCCTAACCCCCGTATCTTTAGGCAATCTACATTGTCACCGTTCTCTTGATAGTGGACTTAACAAAATGGCAGGTCGGGCTGGTGCTACATTACAAGCGACACACACTTATTCTTTTCTTTTCAATATCTCGTGCCTTTGAATAAAATTCAAGAATACAAAATTTTCAATAAAATCAAGGCAAATTAAAAGAGAAAAAGAAATCTAACTATTTTATTCATAATAGAAATTGAGAGTATTAAACTCTTCAAAAAAAGAAACTAATTGTTACAGCGGAAAACTTCAAAATACTTTTTAGTAGAAAAGCATAAAAACTTTGGGCAACACGCCCTTAAAAATTCTAAAAAAAATAATATTGTAGAAACTTTCTAAGAACTATCTATATTCAACTGCTCCATGGGTTTCATGTTCCTGAAAAATAAGAAAGGAAGGAGTGAGCACATAGCCCAGTGGATGCTTTTCGAACAACCATATTTCATATTCAAACTCATAACACAATAATAATTCAAACACTTGCAATCATTAGGCATTTCAAACAACAATTTGTTTAAGTCGAGTCTCAGACCAAAAGGCTCTTTCATCCCTTGATGCTCTTAACTAAGTAAATAGGGCCCACTCGGCATCAACCCGTTAGTGGCATATGTTGGCATCAACCCGTTACACATGGTGACCCACCAGTGGTATACGACCCTCAAGTACTTAGGTCTGAAAACCATATGACCTAACTCATATGAAAAGAACATCCATAGTGTCGCGTTGACCACTATGATGGTACGTGGTTATTATCTCCATTGTCTTAGATTAATTCTCATATCATGATCTCATAAAATAAACTTCAGAATATGAAATCAAACTAAAATTCAGAATATACATAGTCAATTCATGATACACTCATAAAGCATGCATCATACTTTAATTTACAAGCTTAAGCATGATACTAACATGGCATGGATGATATGATTGTTCAAACATGAATCAAAACTGAAATACTAAAATAAACATTTAAATTCTAGAACTAAAGTTGAAAATCTTTGAATTCAGTGAAAAACACACAACAATGAGCATGCCATGAATTCAAATTAGAACAGAAGGGTGTTCTAGAAATCACCCAATTTAATTCTCCAATTCGAGAGAAGAACTTCTCACGAACACAAGAAGGGAAGATGGGAAGAGGTGCCAAGAAGAAGGCTCAAAGAAAACAAGAGGAGAATTCAACTCTTATTTTTTTTGAATGAATGAAATTGAGAGCCTAGGGGGGTTTATATAGGTTTTCTAAGGGAGAAAATTAGAATGTTTTGTGTTCTTCTTTGAATAAAACACCCTAATTCTCTCTAATTTTGTACTTTCTAATTGTTGGAGCAAAATGAGTATTTTTTCGATTTGTTTCGGATTTTAGAAATATTTTTCAGAATTTTCAAATTTTTTGTTATTTTTTCAATAATTTTAATATTTTAAATTTCGGATTTAATCTAGGTCGTTGGATTGTTCTCGAATCAATCAACAGAAATTGAAATCTTCAAATCTGGGCTGTTGGATTTTTCTCGAGCGCATCAACGATCGCAATCAATCCAAAATGACTTTGATCTGGACCGTCCGATGATCCTCTCGAGCGCAGCACTGTTCATGATCTCTCAATGCAGCTTTGATCTCGACCGTCAGATGATCCTCGATTACGATGTGCGGATCTGATTTCGCGATCAACGAACTCGCTTTTGGCCGCACGATCATCCTCGAGTTACATACGCGAATCTCTGGCCGTTGTATTTTGATGATCCGGTGCACCCGGGCGTTCGTTTTGGTTTTAATCCCATTCGTTGGACTTTGACAGATCCTTTTTTTGGACCGTAGAATGTATTTTAAGTTTATTTTTTTCATTTTTCAGCCGAATTTCTTGCTTTTTTTTAAGATTTTTTCCAAATGTCGATCCTAATTGACTTTCTAATCCTATTTTCATCAAAAATTGTACATATCCTTGTATTTTTGGCTATGATATTCCATGTTATGCATTATATTCACATATTTTCTTCCAAAAATCCACTAAATTGATTTTTATTCCTCATTTGGGTCAACTATGACTTGCCAAAATTCTTATTCATCAATTTCGTATGATTTTCTAAGTAAAAATTCAAATTTCATATGAATTTTTTTTGAGATGTTACATATCAATTCTCTGCTCATCTCTGATCTGGCGTAAGATATCAGGTTGGCAAGTAACTGCATACAGATATGTCTGTCTCTCATCAGTGTTTATACCCAAATTAGACTGACTAATCAGCTGATACATTTGTCTCACTTCTTCATCCTTTCTACTGGATTTTCTGCTAAGAGCATTGGCAACAACATTCACCTTGTCAAGATGATAGTGGACCTGAAAGTCATATCATTAAGGAACTCAATCCATCTCCTATGTCTAAGATTCAATTCCTTCTGGGTATATATATGTGTAACACCCCAACCCCCACATTCCTTGAGTTTTGGATAACCACCATTATTTTGACGATGGACTTAACCAATTGGCGGGTCGGGCCAGTGTTACTTTACAAGTGACACACACTTGACTTTCTATTTTTCAATACCACATGCCTTAGAATAAATTCAATAGTACAAATTCATATTTAATAAAATCAA
>JAJIYU010016308.1:0-12212 GCA_030144865.1 Tinospora cordifolia | reverse complement strand
TATTTGTGTGCACTCATGGTTATAATACTGTATATTCTAACATGTGAAAGAAAGAGGGGATGCTGACATTGAGATACATATGTTTCAATTTTTGTTTCTGTTTTGATTATGTTTTTTTAAAAGAGAAAAAAAAAGAAAAAAAAAAGTTATGCATTCAATATTTTAATATTGCCAATGAAAGTGAGCTTCCTACTTTTGTATGGGTTTACATGAGGGTACAATTTGAAGTGAGTGTGATGAAATAAGCTTGGGGAGCTATGAAAACAAGGTTATGAGCATGAACTGAAGAAAACAAATGATTGAACAAAAAGGATCAAGCTACACCGATAAAAATCAAATCAAATAGGTTGTTATTATTGCTATGAGTGTACACTTAAGTCAGAATTAAAATCCTATTACACTTGTACCTCAAGCTAGGCCACATTACAACCTAAAAAAAGACCACTGATCCTAACTATAGTTTGAACTGAGTAAAAGGATTGATAGAAGAGGGCATTGAGAGGCTCCGTGTACTTAGGTATTAGGAGAGGATTTCTATAAGTGGGATGGCAACAACAAATCACCTACAAAGTCTAGGAGGATTGAGATACCGACAGATGAAAGGGTGATGTTGAGGGAGAATGAAGGATGAACTGAAAATCTAAACAACCTGAATGACCTTAGGGACTTGTCAATGCCTCATAAACTATAAGAATGGAAGATCGAGGTTACAATGATGAGTGACACAGGATTTAACTCTATATGGTATAGTTTGTTAGTTTTAAAGTTGAGTCATTGTTTGGGGAAGAACAATAGTTAAAGTTTAGGGATGTTTGTTAGTTGCATTACATACTAATAATATTATATATATATATTATTTTGCATTAGTTAAATAGGAAATAGGACATATTTATCTAAAATTAGATGCATGATTATTTATTTTAGTATTGCATGTTATTTACGTATTAAAGAATTTAAATATAATTTATATTACTTATATTTGTGATTTAATACTTGAAGAAGGTCTTTTATTATTTGTGTAGGTTCGAATAATTGGAAACAATTATACATAAGAATGAAAGATGCAACACATTGCAACAAGCCCAAAACCCAAAACCCGGTCCAAGCCCAAATGAAGTTGTTGCAATATGGAATGGCGAGATTGTAAATACATTGATCAAAGGCTAGCTTGACTGGAACAAAATTTGCGTGTGAAATGGTGAAACAAAAGCAAATGGCAAAACGTGTAGTTATGCAATTCACACAATGGGTTGACTGTGCAAAAATTAAGGGTCACAATTGTGCGCAATTCAGAATGGTGCATTAGTAATTAGTTGACAAAGCATGTGCAGATTGGCAAACAATAAGACAAGAAATAAAAATCGATTTTGGTCCTACGTGAATTCGGGCACAAAACAGTGAAAAATTCGGGTTTTTACCAGACTTGCAATAAGAGGAGTCATATTAGTTTATAATTAGGATTTTTACGAGTCGAACATTATAAATAGATCATATTAGGCATTTAAAATTCATTATCCGAGTGGTAGCGAGATTCAATTCATTATTTGAGTTTTGAAGAGAGTTGACGACCACAAAGCAGAGAACAGAAGACACCAAAATTGAAGAACAAGAACTGAAGAATAAGATCAAAGCCTAATCTAATATGATCTTTGCGTTATTCAATTCTTTGTTTGGTACTCTCTTAAAGTCCGACTAAATAGTTTTATTTCTAGGATGTGATTTCAAGTGTAGGAACCTTTGATTTTAATTTTCAATTAATTAATTCTGATGTTTTGTTTATATTTTGTGAACTTAATGCTATTTATTAGCTGGTCATCTATAAATTGATTTTAAACTATTGAATTAACGAGAAAGATAGAGATTCAATAGTTGAATAATCAAAATATAGACTTATATAAATCAGTTAACTGAGAGGTTATTGATTCTATAAGAGGTTGCATATGAAATTAGGATTTAATGCATTAATTTGTTAAATATGCACCTCGAGAGAGGGTATTAGATAATATAATTAATAGGATTAAGACATCTCGAGAAGGGATTTTAATTATTAGTGCTATAACTTATAGAATTAAGAATCAAATTAATTGAAATAGGAATTAAAGGGGAATACATGAGATTTCATAATCCTAGATACTTAATTTATAAAGTTTTCAATATATTATTTACTGGTTTTTAATTTATTTTTGGTTTAATTTAAGTTTTCAATATTTAATTAAATTTTGAGCCTTAGTAAATTTAAAATTAAAAGCAAATTGAGATTTAAGATATAAACCACATATTGTTCTCAGAGGACGATAATCTAATATTTCACTGTATATTACTATTATGATCCTATACACTTGTAGTGATCTCAACCGTATACCAGTTTTTTCAACATTGTATACCAATTGTATATCAGTTTTTTCAGCACTATATACCAACTGTATACGAGTTTTTTTAGCATTGTGTACCAATTTTTTCAGCACTGTATACCAATTATGTATATCATACACTAAGCTAAATATTATATTAGTGTATAGTAATAATATACTAAAGTTATATTATTATTTATAAGTTAAATATTATACTAATATTATACCAATTATATACTAATGTTATACTATTATTTTTAAGCTAAATATAGACGAATGTCATACCAACAATATACTAATAGTTATTAATCAATGGTTTCCAGTATTTTTACTATTAAGTTTCACATTTTTTATATAAACGAAAATAATGATATTTTAGTAATTATTTCTATTTTCTATACAAAAATGTGCTTTTTCCAAGAATATAAGGATTTATTTATGTTAAGAATTGACGAGTTGATTGGGTTAACAGATTAAGGAAAAGATTGCAGAGAAGCCCATAGAAAAAAAAATACTTAAAGACTAAAATTTCTTCAAGTATATATAAAGTTTTAAAGGATTTTAGATCTTATAGTCATCAAAATAATAGACGTTTAAGATATAGTGGTTATGACTAAAGACATGGTAGAAGACAAAATAACCACTAAAATCAAGGTTACGAGCGCTCTAAGTGTGGTTAGGGTACTGGACATGGTTGTGGCTATAGACAACAAGGTAATGATAAATCAAAAAATTAATGTTATGTGTGTAATTAAAATTGGTTAGTATGCAATTGAATGTTGGTTAGCCAACCAACAAATCTGGGCAAAAAAGGTCTTTTGTCCAAGAACACAATGATAATAGTGTGCAGGTTCTTTTGATGACAATATCAGTTCTAGATAACCACAAGAATAAGAATCTTTAGCATTTTGATATGGGGTTTACTAATCATATGTAACACATGAGAATTACTTATTGACTTAGATGAGTTTTTTAAGTTATAAATCAAGTTTTTGGATAACAGTTATATTTTAATGGTAATTGAAAATTGATATATTTTAATCAAATTGAAGAATGGTGATCATCAATGCAATTCTAACTTTTTTCATGTTCTAAAGATGAAGAATAACCTACTTAGTCTTGGGCAGTTGCTTAAGAAAGGTTAATATATGCAAATAAAGGATAACAACTTAAGCATGCTCAACAAAAAAAAAATGTATAATCATCCTTAATTATCTCTTAAAGAATTGCTTATGTAAAATAAAAATTGACAATGATACTAGCTTATGTTTTCGAACTATTATTACTGATAGGTCATGATTGTCACACTTAATATTCAAATACTTAAATTGTAATCATTTGAAACTTTTAGCTCATAATAATTGGTAAAGGTTACCCATTGTTAATTATTGAGAACGATTTTGTAAAGGTTTGATAAGTACCATAAATGACCATTTACAAGTTCATCCTCTAGGTATGCTACTCACTTTTTGGATGTGATTCCTTCCTATGCATGCAATCCTAAGTAAACTAACAATAATAGAGGAAATAAGTACTTCTTCACTTTCATTGATAGCTATAATATAATAGTTTAGATTTACTTCTTGGCTATCAAATCCGATACATTCAACTGCTTTAAAAAATCTTAAATCTTTTTGCTATAAAGTAAAGTGACTGTCACACTAAAGTGCTACGAACAAATGGTTGTGGTGAATACATTTTTGGAGCTTTTGATGAATACTGCACAACTTAAAGAATTAATTAAGCATGTGATCCCGGCCACATACGCGCTACAGCATAATGGAACATGAAATATGGTAAAAGACAAATGTATTCTACATACTTCTTATGTTGAAGCTATTGTTTGTTATGTTTATTTATTTAATTGATTCCCCATAAAAGCTCTTCCCATTTCACTCTCATGAAGCTTAGAGCGGATATAAGCCAAGTGTTGTACACCTAAAAATTTTCAGATCTATTGCATATGTACATGCCCTTAATCAAAATAGAAGAAAGTTATATAACAAAAACATTGAGACAATATTTATTGGGTATAAGAGTAAAAAAATATGTGGCTATAATTAGCTTTATAATCTTACCACTAATACAATTATAGTGAGTAGAGATTTATTATTTAATGAGTAGAATGCTTGGCATTGGGACAATTTCGAGTACAATGTTAATTATATGTTTTGATAATACGACATCTTCTTCCACTAGTGTTCCTTTGAATACTAATGTCATTGATGATGATGAAAACTTGGTTCATAGTGCCATGTTTCCTGATACTAATCTAATTACGATGGAGGAAACTATGAAAGAAAAAAGTTGGATTGTTGCAATAAACTATGAGATTTGATTTATTGAGAAAAATGACGCTTGAGAGCTTGTTAACATTCCTCGAGGTCATAAAACAATTGATGTAAATAGGTGTTTAAGACCAAAAGTAAGGTTAATGGTAGTGTTGATTGTTACAAAACATGACTTATACTAAATGGTTATGAATAGAAGCTTAGCTCTAACTATCAAGAGGTCGCTACAAGAACAAACACTTTCAACAACTTGTAAAATAAGCTGTTAAAACGTTTTCACAACATGCAAACCTGTGTCATTGTTCAATTCATCATGATAGCTCTTAGAGTTTTAATGGCATAATTTTCTCTTTCAACAGCGTGTGCGAAATGCCATGAAAAGGGTTTGGCTATGCATGTGTTAGGGCCCCTTCCCTAGGCCAAAGGGTGACCTGACCGACACAGTGATCTAACAAACCCACTCAGCGAGAGAAGTTTGCTCAATCACTGTTAAGCTTTTCTAATTGTAACAACGAGTGATATCACAATAATTTAAGGATTCATTTCATGAAGCACGAAAGTAAGCAAACATTATAGAGAGTCGTCATTTATACATTACATATTGTCTTGTTTCAAAATACATAGTTGACCATTATTCATATATACAGAAATGACCAACCTCTAAGAAAAACAAGAAAAGGAAAGGAACCCCCAAGGGAACTAGGCTATCATCATGCCCTTCCCTTTGTCGACCATCAATGAACATGAAATGTTAGTAGAATAGTGAGCTTAAAGTTCAACACGACTCAATGAGTACTAAAACTAGCATGTTACATACAACCAGCATTCCAAAAATAGTGCATGTATGCATGAATAGTAGTCATTAAACATTGCTTGAAAATATGGCATATAGTAAAAGTAGTTATAAACAATGTAGCAGTTACAGAAAAATAGTTTGAATTCATGCTCGTTGAAAACTATATGTAAGCTAGGATTTCAAATCATCAAATCTAACCCTATGGTCATCACTTGAGCAGGTCGTGAGTCAGGTGTACTGGCGACTTAAGCGAGTTACGAGTTAAGCGTATTCCTCAAATACCCTAACCAGCGTTCGGTCCTCAAGTGTCGTCACTCGAGCAGGTCAAAAGCTAAGTGCATTGATCATATGCCCTAACCTCGTGCTCGAACCTCGAGTTTAATCCTAATCACATCATGGACCCTGACCCTGCGCTTCGACCTCAATCCTATGGTTTCATTATCGGTATACATCTATATACACTTTAAACCAATTGATGTAACTCAAATCTCATGAAATCATTCAACCCATGTTATTTACTTATGTTTTATACAAAGAATACAAGTTAAAGCAACCACCTAAATTAAACTACTCACCTCAGGTCCCGCGTACCAATGTCCCATCGACACTCAGCCTAATCCTATAGTATACACTCAATTTTGTTTTATTTAAACCCAATTTCAATTTCATTGAGAAATGTGGCTCAACACTAGTTCCATTATCCCTAACCAGCCTCGGCCAACTGGTCGAACTTGGTTAATTAGTCAAACATAGTAAAAATTGGTTAACGTGATCAATTTTGGCTAAATTTGGTCAACATGGGTCAAACTAGGTCAAAATTGGGTCAATTTGGTCAAAATCTTCAATTTTTCACACTTAGTCAATTTTTAGCTTCATGTTCTATCTGCGCAGAATCAAATCGTATGTTGGAGTTGCACAAAACTTTTTTTATTTGATCTACACCTCCTAAATATTCACCAAAAATTTTTATTAGAATTTTTGAGCTTCATTTAATATGGTTTTTAAGTGAGATATCAACTTTAAATTCTTGATTTTCATATGACAGACAGTCACTGTTCATGTAATTTGACCCACTTACCCATTTCAGACTTGGACAAAATTTGGTAGATTTGTTTTTGATATACCCAGTAAGGTCTCCATTAAAATTCAGCTCAAAATACTGAAATTTGGTCTGTCAATGGATCCCCCAAAGTCTTACTTGTGTCACAGATTTTTCCTATGTTCATGTTTTTCATGATTTTCAAGTGTTTATTTTTTCCATTAAACCTATAATTTAAAGATTTTTTTTCTTACACCTATTATGTGTATTTAGATCACAGAATAGTCCCCTAGCAAGACTTATTCGAGTCATTGAGCAAAGGTGGCCAAAGTTCTACTCAAACATATCATCAAACACATAGCTTGCTTCAAATACAATTCTGAAAATTTTTCCAAGTACCTAAACCTATGCAATGAGGTAACTTAGCATGAGTGAAAAATTATGAATACAGAAGCTTATAATACGAGAGTTATACCTTCTTGTATCCTTAAGTATGAGGATTAAGCGCCCCAAGTTTCAACCCAACTGGACGTCTCTAACTACTTCAAATATTGCTCCAAAGTTGGTTTCAAGGACACTTTCTGTTGTAACAGTTAGCAACTAGTCAACTTTAGCACCTTATAACCCACATTCAGGAGTCTAGTGTTCATTTCCCAACAATTGGAGCTTGAAGTACATATGACAAAGATGAGAAATGGTGTTTTATCTCAAGAAACGATCTTAGATTGGCTAGGGAATATTTCTCCAAAGTTTGGATCAATACTACTCCTCTGTTTTAGTTTTTCAACTATGTTGAACACCTCACTTTGGTGACTATTTTTGTCTCTAATGGTTATGGGTTTGGACCAAAGGATTGCACGGTCTTAGAAATGGTTATGAAAGCTTTCAAATGGTGATAATCTCAGGTGTTTTGGGGTTGGGAGGAAGAAGATATGGGCTAATGAACTTGAAGTGTAGCAACTGCAAAACTACTCAAAAAACCAAATTTTGTTGCATGTTGGAAGGCTCCTTGCATGGCCAAATAGCTCGCCACGTGGCCATCCATGTGACTCCTAGGTGGCCATGCAAGGTGTTCCGCTAGCCAGGTTCAAAGGTCTAGCTAATGGCCCTATCGCACGGCCAAACCACGACCCCAAAACCAAGGGTCGTACATGGTGTTGTTACAAAAAATTTCTAAAAATGGAGTGAGGGAGGGAGATAAGAGAAGGGAAGGGGAAGGAGAAAGGAGGGCTGAGTGCATGGGCCGCCCAAACGCATGGGCCAGCCCATGAGATACGGCCCAATGGCCAGTTTGGCCCACACTAGTCGAACAGCCAGTGCACACTGCCGTCCACACAGGTTGTCCGGCCTATGCACATTGTGGCCCTCACAAGCCTGGACGGCCCAGGCCCATTGCTAGGCTGCACAAGTGTTCCATATTTTTGTGTGTATTCTCCCCCCCCCCCCCCCCCCCCCAACTTTCTTTTTGTTTTCTCTTTTTTTTTCTTCCTCTTTTTCATATTTATTAGTTATTCATCATTTTTCCTCAAAAATCACATATACTTTTAAATATACTACAAATTACATTTTTCCCAACAATCAATATTCTATCCAAAAATTATATATTTACTCAAAAATTAGTATTTTTCTCTCAAAAATTAAATAATCATCCCAATAATTCATATTTTCTCCCTAAAAATCACATTTCCTTAATTATTAATGTATTCTCTTTTCATAAATTATATTTCTTAATTAATCTAATTTCTTTCAATTAAATGGGTAAAACTAGAGAAATTTGAGAAAATTCATGTATTTTCATTAAAAATTCAAGAAAATACATATATCGAACCCATTAACTTTGTGTCCAAGAATATAAATCGTTACAGCATGTCTCAAATGCAACAGCTTGAGAACCATGTTATTAAATATTTTTTTAACAGCTTGTCTTGTAAACTATAAAAATTATACACAATTTTATAATATAAGTACACGTGTAACATGCCATAAATTCAAAAGCTAATCTTATATTTAATAGCATGGTTTACATGTGGTTAAAATAAATGTTATTCTACCAAATTTTAGCTAAAGATTCATTAATATACTATAATTATACCCGATATTCAATAACAAGAAAAATATTAGTTTTTAACAACTCCAAAAAATATTGATATGCGTCAAAATATTAAACTTTATAATGTCATGACAAAAACTATATACACTTTACTTGTACCGACATTAAATACTTAAAATGAGTACATGTTCAAATATTAAAAAGAATTGTTTGCCTTTTAAAAATATCTTCATTTGTATATTGCTCCAACTTCTCCATCGTGCCAATCTTTATACCTAAGTTAAATAAAAAATTAACTTAATTAGATCAATTAAGAAATAGTCATTTTCACTACCCAAACAAAGATAATGCTTTTAAGCCACAAATACTTTAAATCTACAACCTGATATGTAACTTTTCTAAGATCTGCACACTCATTGTAAATGACCATAAACAACACTTTCTGTTCAAAATTTAAACATGAAACATATAAACCACAATCTTCTTATTTTCTCCAACTGAAGATTCACAAGGTTTGAGCAAAAACGTTGGATGAGATTCAAACCAAATACTATAAATGCTTGTAGTTTTTAATAAGTGTTCTAAAACTTAAAATACTCCTAATTTTGACAATACAACCTAAATAAAACTTAAAATACTCCTAATTTTGACAATACAACCTAAATAAGTGTTCAAAATGTTAAATACTACATTTTGTAACATTTTGCAATACAACCTACAAGACATTTACCGTTTCTAACATATACCTTCTACACCTTCTTATATCTAATTTAACAAGGTAAATGTGATTGAAATTAGAGAAATATCTAACTCTTAATATCGAGCGTATTGGTAAGACATTATTAAAATTTCAATATAAATTACCTTTCGAACAGATACATCAAATCAAAATTGTACCGGTCCACAAAGTTGTGCCTCTCATGCCAAATGAATTGTTACATGAACCATAATGTCAAACATGATAGAGGAAAAAACCCCTTCTAACATGTTGTAACACCCAAGAATTTTATTTGATAATTAGATCAAAATAAAATTATAATTAATTAATTAAAGAAACCATGAAAATAATGATGTAAAATATGTACAATCAAATGTAAGAAGAGGTAAGCAAACTCGAAATGATGTACATAATAAATTTGCACTAACAATGTTCTAGTTACCACAGTAATGAAATCTATTATCGCGGTAGTGCGTGAATTTTCCAGAAGAACCAGTAAATACATTGTGTTCTGGTCACTGCGATAATGCATTCTACTACTGTGGTAATACGTAAAACCTACGCAAAAACGATTATGTAAAGTTTTCAAACGTGTGGGCTTATTCTAAAACCATTACATACTAAAACTTTGTGCTTAAGAAACAAGCAAAATAGAAGGAAGAGAGTTTAGGAAACAACTCCACCAAGGAAACAACACAAAGTTTTCTAAACCTATCCCAACTAAGTTATATATAAACTCAGAATAAGCACCTCCATTCTCACCACTCATGCAAGCACGAATTCCTTTCTCTTCTTTCTCTTCTAGCCATCTTCTTGAAATTTTTTATTCCCTAGCTGTCCAACCCAGTAGCTATAGTAGTAGGAAGAAGAAACACCCAGAAAACTACATCGTAGTGGGAGTTCATGACATAGAACCATCTTTTGGACGTTCTACAAGCAAAAACTGATCCCTAGTTGTTTGACCGCATTCTGTTCATCATCTTTTTGAGATTTAAATCCTTGCAACAACTTCTGAAGTGTTGGTTTACTCCTATCATAAAACCAAAACCCTAGAAGGAGTCAAGAAGGATCTTTTAAAGAATACAAGATAGTTGGCAGATCAAAGAAGGTATAACAACTCTATCTAAGTTTCAATGCTTGGTTCATGGTCTAGAGTTTGAGGTGTTAGGATGTCAAGGACATTGGATAACAAGGAATGGGAGAAACATGCATGAAAGTCTGCTTTTCGTACTTATTACCACAAAGCTAATCATTGATACCGCGGCATTGCCCTCGTTCTCTCCATTTCTTTCTGTAATTCCCTATGGTTACCATGGTAGCTTACCGCGATAATATGACCATTGTTCAAGAGATTCCTTTGGTTACTGTGGTATCCTACCACAGTAGTGTCATTTTCTTCTTTGATTCTGTATTTCAAATTTCGGTTACTGTAGTACTCTACTACAATAATGTGATGTTCTTCAGTAATGTTTTTTGCTTACTGTGGTACCCTACCATGATAGTGCTTCTGTCCCCTTTTATTTCTTATTATTCGTTCGGATTACTACAATACTTCTTTCTTCTACCGCAGTACACAGAAATAAAACTACACTTAGGCTCATCTAGGACGATATCCTTGCACAACTAAACACCATATAGGATAGAGAATCATTAGGATATGGTTTAAAAGTATCAAGCACACATTAACCACTAAAAATAGTGAATTGATTCTTAATCCTTAAGGTTAAAGGCTCAAGAAGGCTTGGAACAACGACACAAGAACAAGAAGGAATCAAGGTATAAGGTGAAAGTGATTCCTGAGTTTTAAACTATTATTTTGATTTAAAGAAAGGACACATGTATGCTTCTTACTCTAAGACTATGCTTTAAATTGAATATTCATGTTATGTTTTGAGTTGAATATGCATGATGGTTGAATTTAATTGATTAATAAATGGTAATGCATGTTTTCAAGAATACGAGTGATATCATGATCTATGTTATGTTAATGATCAAGTAACTTGCCTTATAATGCTCACATGTTTGTTATTGAATGATAAATCTAATTTAATCCATTATTAATGTGATTTTTCATTAAAGAAAGATTAATAAAGATTATAACCACATATCGACACAGTGATGGATTTCATCATGAGTGTTCTAACCCAAACCTGGCTTGCAAGTTATTTGATTTCTTGGTTTGGAATTGAGAGTTTGGTTTGACCCCACTTTCTTGATTAGTGAACTTGGAGTTTGTATTGACCCTACTTCATGGATGAAAAGGGTTTGAGCATTTGGATTTACTTCACTCCTCAGATTTGGAACACTGAGATGGACTTCTTTTGGTCTTAATGTCAATTGATAAACAACCAACTGATTGAATCACCTAATTTATGAAAGTGTTTGACATGTGTGTTTTATTTGATTGAAATAAGTATTTAAATATTTGAAATAATCTACTGGCTCTTTGAGCTCACCCCTTCTTTTCTAATATTTCAGAAAACTAGTGATCAAAAGTTGTGTGAACAAGTGGGAGTTTACTTTACTCATTTAGTTAAGAATTTAATTTTCTAGTTCATAGTCTTGTTTTAGCGAGCATGTTAGCCCTAGTTTCCTTATCAGTTTTAAAGTTATTTCTTTGAAATAAACTCAAAGGTCCTTGTAGCTCTTGAATGGTAAAATATATTTTAAATTGTGAAATTTCATTTGGTTTATTTTATTTGGAGATTTCAAAATGTTTTATGAGCTAGTGTGACTCGGGAGCTCTCATGTAGTTGGGATAGTGCAAAATAAAAAGCAAAAAAAGATAGAGAGAAAGGTGACGTCCCCTCTCTCGAGTGGCCTCAATGTCGATCATGATTCGCACGTAACATTTACATGCTTGCTTATTGTTATTGATTCGAGGGCATTTAGATAATTTGTGCTCTCTGAAACTGAAACCAAGGCCACCAAGAGGTGGGGTATTTTATACATATATATATATATATA
>JAJIYU010016307.1:0-12300 GCA_030144865.1 Tinospora cordifolia | reverse complement strand
AGAAAAAAAAAAGAAGAAAAGAGAAGGAGGGAGAGAGAGAGAGAGAGAGAGAGAGAGAGAGAGAGAGAGAGAGAGAGAAGAAGAAGAAGAAGAAGAAGAAGAAGAAGAAGAAGAAGAAGAAGAAGAATAAGAATTTATTCACAATAGTAACCCTCTAAGCTTAGAATTCATCCAAAGAATGCACTATGAGATGTCTTCGGGTGGCTCGGTTGTCCATGATGAGAAATTGGGTGTGATGAACCCAACTTTTGGTGCACTGGTGTATACTAATCTTGCATGCATGTTGACATGTTCCCTAAATTATAATCATCATTTGGATATCATTAATGAATATTATTGACGATAATTAGTATGATTTTGATGTTATTTATGTGTAGATAATGAGTTATATGTGAAAGAAACATTATAACAAATGTATAGATGTGAATACATCTATGTTGCATAGTGCAGCACAATGCTCCAAAGAGCAACAACACGTTTTGTCATTCCTATATATGGACAGTGAAAGATGTTGTATTGTAGTGGAAAAGACGGACAAGATAATCAATTAAGTGGATGATTTTTTATTATCCACTTGAGAGACATCAGTCAAATGAAGATCAACAAGTGTTCATTAAGGAGATTATGTGTCTATAATAAAGAATAGGTGGCAAATTTACACTAATAAGTAGCAAAGCATGGGTGAGATGACATCTTCTTCAATGCAAATAGATAATAATTTTCTATCATTCTCTCACTCCTTACTCTTAACTAGCATGTCCTATAGACTTTCTCCTCTCTTCAACCTTCCATTCTTCTGCAAACTGAAACCAAAAAGAGTTATGAGAAGAGAGAACAAGATATAGAGAAAAGGAACAGGATAAAGGAGGAGGGAAAGAGTTTGACCTAGAAATTTTAGTGAGGAAGATTCTACGTGATCTCAAAAATTCACCATTGGATGTATCCCAATTTTAGATATGTTGATCTTCATTAAGATACATTTAATGTGAATAGTGGAGATTCTCATTTAGTGTGTATATGGAGAGTTATACCTTCATGTTTGATATTACACAAATCTAGTTGTAAAAATGAATTATTGTGATAAATAGAGTAGATCTCAAAGATCAACTTTTAGTTCTTACTAAAACTTGATCAAGTAACTTGTGACTTTTTATTCTATATTTTGGACAATGGAGATGTGAATACATGATTTGTTCTGTAAGATATAGTCTACTAATGTGACTTTTTTATTCAAAGCACTACGTAATGACATATTAAAATGTTTCTCTTCTCATTGTGGTATATTTGTGATTATCCATTAAAATGAAATTTGAATTTGTGAATCATGTATGTAACACCCTAATCTTTGGCCACTTGATTGCTTCTAGATCAATTCACCATAAAGCCCTCAAGCGCCAATATTAGAAATAAAATACAGTATACCATGCACATAGCGTGCATCAAACATTAATAAACAATTCTAATTTAAGGGGATGAAATTGATAATCGAAAGATCGCAAAATGGTTCTAAATACAAAAATAAAGTAAGTTGGGCCCATTGGGCGATATTTCAACACTAAATTAAAAGAAACTGACTAGCCAACTAAAAGTCTAGGCTTCATAGGCCAACCAATGACTAAGTTCTCCAGTAACTCAACAATGAGATTACTCGTATTGTAACATCCCAATTTTCAATCGAACCTTCGTTCACGTGTGAATCGTCGCCCGATGAAAATCAAGATGCTACTAAAATTTCTTTTCTGTCAAAATTCTTTTTCTTCAAAGTTAGGCTCATAAAATTTTCTTTTCAAGTCAAAGTCTAGATAGATATTCTTTACAAAACAGAAGATCAAGATAATTTTCCAATACATTCACCGGATTTCACAATATGATTTATGAATAACACAGCGAAAATCTTCAAAAACCGGTATTAAAATAGAAATGTTAAACATATAAAATTGTTCTCAAAACTAATCAACTGAATTTAAAATCAAATAATTACATGAAGATCATTTCAGAAAAATCAAACAAAATACCACTATAAATACCATCTATCCTGGACCACCTCACCAATAAGGTGTCCCATCTGAATGTAAGTCTTCTAACGTAGACTGCGTGTACTACGCCCAGTTATTCCTGGAAAAAATAGAATGAGAGTGAGCTTGAAAGTCCAGTGGATCGATCCTACACATCACAGGCATTATACAGACCCAATTCAAAACATTACAAGCACTTTCAAACATTAGGCGTTTCAACATTTATTTGGTTTTGGTCGAAGTCAAGACTGGAAGAGGGTTGAGATGCCTCTCGGTATTCCCTGTGATCCAATCTAATCGTAATCATAAAAGGCCTCAGGTATTGGTACCATCTAAAATCAGTCATATATCAGTATCACAGTCCAAGAGAGAGTACTTGTCGCAACTCGTACCGTCTCCCAAAAACTTCGAGCTGTCACAGGCAGCTTTGGGTGGAAATACCTACGATCTGCCTTACGGCTCGCCAATCGCATCGGTACATATATTCTTAATAAACCATCGTTGTTAGTTGCATAGCAGACTAATTATACTATAGGTATTTTATGTATAATATGCATTAGTGTAATAGAAAATTTAGTATATTTTTAGTTAAATATGCATTTAGAGCATTGTTGCATCATTAGTTGCATATTAACATGATTTTGATGTTATTTCTAACATTTTTATATGAATATAATGTTTGAGAAAGGTTTTCAATGTTTGTGCAGGTTTAGAATGAACTGGAATAGGAATAGGAGCACGCAAGGAGTTGAAAATAGCCAAAAATGAGGAAAAGTCACTAATGATCGCGGTCGGCAACGCCGACCGCGGTAAACGGAACAAGGAACAGGAAGAACATAACACCTCACTGTGGACCGCGGTCAGCATTTATGGACCGCGGTCGGTCGACGTATTTTATTATTTTAGGGTTTTCTTTAGTGAAAAACTATAAATAGGTCATTGTAGTAGGGTTTAAAGATGAGGATTTGTCTTCGAGAACGAAATATCTAGAGAAAAAGGGCTGACAAAGGAGAAAAGAGAGAAGACGGAGAAGAATTGAAGATCAAGGTCCAAGAGTTGAGTATGTTTATTTGTGATCTTAATTCTTTGATGTGTGAACTCTTAATCATGTTAGGCTAGGTTTATTTTAAGTTTAGGATGTAAATCTGGATTGTAGAATCCTGATATTCTTATTTTGATTAATCTATTTCTGAGGTTTTGTTTTATAATTTGGATACTTAATGCTTTCTTTTTACTGGCCATAAAAGGAATAATTATAGAATGTTAATCTAACTCGGGAGAGAGGATTAATAATCTGAAAATCAAATTATAGATTTAGATCAATTAATTGACCGGGAGGTTGTTGATTGCCTAGGAGGTTGCATGTTATAATTGTGTTTAATGCATTAGACTATTAACTGTACGCCTCGGGAGAGGGTATTAGTGATTAGATTAATAGGTGTTAAGGTACTTCGGGAGAAGACTTTGATAACTAGTGCTAGAACCTACAGAACAAAAGAATGTGATTAATTGAAATAAGAATTGAAGGTGATCACAAGAAAGTTTACTATCCTAGATAATTTAATCTAAAGGGTTTTCAGTAATTTACTTTTCAATTTTATATTTGACTGTTTTCATGAGATTAATTCTAATTCTTAATCAATCGAATTTGTAGCTTTAATAAAGTTTAAATCGATAGTAAATTGGGCTTTTAAATAGTTGATTTTTATACGTTCCCTGAGGACGATATCCGGTCTCACCGGTTATTAGTACTGCGATCTCGTACACTTGCGGGGTTGCTAACAATCGTCTTATTTTTCTTTTACAAACAATCTCAATCACATCAAGCATCACAACATTCACTAGGAAAGTAATTCAAACTATTCATGTAATTCAAACTATGCATAAGTGAACGATAAGATCTAGATGCAAATGTTCCTAGTC
Organism: Tinospora cordifolia; assembly: GCA_030144865.1. Lineage (NCBI taxonomy): Eukaryota > Viridiplantae > Streptophyta > Magnoliopsida > Ranunculales > Menispermaceae > Tinospora > Tinospora cordifolia. The sequence continues at coordinate 8,362 of JAJIYU010016307.1, read as the reverse complement.
ATGCATACCATATTTGAGTAAATCCAAATGCAAGATCACGTCATGAACTAATTACGAATGGATTAATTAATTCATCATACATTACACATCATTCACATGAGTCAAACAATTTCAATCAATTTCCTAATAAAATTCTAATAACCTAGAACTATTCAATCAAATGCTTTGAATCTTAAATCCATATAATACATATGAGCAAAGAAGTCACACCCACCTGATTTTGCCGATCTTCAGGGCTCATTGCCTTCTATCAAAATACTTGATACTCTCGATTAAAAATCTGAAATTCAAGAATCAATAAAAATTCCTAAGTTCCTAATTTATATTAGATCTTATTCAAAATATTTTTAAGCTTAAAGATTTCCAAACAAATTAGGGAAATCAAAATATTAGTTTCAAATAATTTTAGATTATTCCTAAATTCTAGAATTTTATACATTCTAATTAAAATAACTTATAAATCCTCTAAATTTTCTTAATTTGAAGTTACAACTCTAAACAATTTACTTACAAGCTTTTTTGTAGAATTAAATTTCTAATAACTTAATCTTTGCAATTTGAATAATTTATTAATATCATAATTAATTTAATTACGAACAAAATAAGACTTCTAAATGTTCTAAGTTTAGTTTTAGGGCCTAAGATTTTATTATTTTCTTATAAAAGAATTTTAAACTCCTAAGGTTTATTTTTCATATTTTTTAACTAATTTAAATTATTAAATATTTAAACTTTCAACATTAAATAAAACTATTAATGTGTTGAAAAATCACTTTTTTTCCTAATCTTAATCTAAAATATTAATTAAAAAATTAATTAATCCTCATATTCAATAATTTAGTATTAAATTTATTTAATTTACATTATTTAATAAATATTCTAAACTAATTTTGATAATTGATTTATAAATTTCATATTATCTAGATTTAAAAATCAAATTTTATCTCACATCGTCTTCGTCGCACTACATCACGTCGGTCACCATGAGCACACCCGAGTCACATCTTCTATTCCTCTATTCTCCATTTCAGCTCAAACCGAATTTCTTCAAGCCATCAAAATCACAACTCGCCATCACAGACTAGCAGTAGTGCAAAACCCCTTCCAATTTGACGTTCCAATTATAGTTGCTCATTATTCTTATTTGCTAGCCAAAACCGAGCACCAACTTAGCAACGCCCCTGTTCTTCCTTTCCCTCATGAACTGTCACTACAAAGATCCTACCAATCACACCCAAGCAGCATCAAACTTCTTCTTTGTCATCAAACCCAGATATGTTGCCGTTCAGTTCACGAACCAGCACTCACGTTCTTCCCTCCTTCCATATGTGTCCAATTTACAACAGCTCACAGCCCCTGTTCATAATTCGCGACACCCCAACCGTAGAGATCTCTTCATTTTCTTGCCCACGTCACAATAATAACGCTGCTACAAGTTTTCCTCTATTTTTTGGTTCTTGCACCCGACGACTTCAGTCCTTCCTTCTCCTCCTCTATTCGTGGTTCAGAGCAGCTCAAATCTCTTCATCATGCCCGGACTGCAACAACAGCCACACACATCTTTTGGCCAGCAAACCAGATCATCTTCCTGTTTGTCCCAAACCAGAACACCAAATTTGTAGCAACCCCTGTTCATGCAACAACGAGTGACAGCTTCATTAGTCTTCTTCTCCACTCATGCTGCGCAACAGTGTAACACCCCCAGCTCTCGATCCTGTCACTTACATCATAGGCGACGTGGTTGTCTCGTAGCTTGAGACTTCATTTCTTTCGAGTGTAATCCATCCTGCTTCTATCTGACAACTGGGGATATTATTTTTTCTTTTCATCATTTATCTGTTAGTTTCATCATATCATATCCCAAGGTATAGAGTATAAATATAACAGAAACACAATAATCTCAGTATTTCAAAATAACTGAAAACATTGATTTATAATCAGAGTTACGAACAATTCTGTGGGCTCCATATCCATCTTTTGATAATACAAATACTATTGACATCTGACATGATCAAATATAGTGGGTCACAAGTCCTACAATATAGTTCATTTTCTACTATCCTCATACTGTGAGACACACTATTATTAATTTACATTGATCTGTTGGGACGATGTCTTCAATAGTTACCTGAAAAAAAAAATGATTGGGTGAGCTCAAGAGCCCAGTGGATCATACACAGTACATCCATAGCATTATTTAAACCAAACACTGAACATACAAACACTTATCATCCATTAGGCGTTTCAAACATTTATTTATCAACAGTTGTCAATTAGACCGAAATGGGTTAACCTCTGTGTTCCAGATCTAAGGAGAGAGATCAATTTTGAAACTCAAACCCTTCTTTGGGATCATTTCTGAAACCCAGTTCATTCAGGTGTCAATCATGACAACTAGTTCTAATTCTACATGGAACACACACGAAGGACATTTGTCCCCGTGCCGGTACGTGGTTGAAATCTTTATTTAATCTTCTTTTTGTAAACAAAGCATAATAAAATAAATATTTCATCAATAATTAAACATTCCATCAGCATGACATCATAAATCAATATTTTCATAAATGAAAACAATGACTGTTAATTTCCGATGTAGAAGATCGTACAAGACGCAACTACAGAGCATACTCTCTCGGTCATAAATAAAATAAAGGAAAAATCTTTCACAAATCATTTAGTCAATAACCTTGCATATTTCTAGGCATTCAAACAATGTAAACATCACATATTCAGCATTAAAATTCAAATAATACTAGAGAGTAGAGTAATCACTTCCACCTCAGTAATATTTATCTGAATCCTTGCGGTATTATCTCAACTTGTTTCGAGGCTTTGACCAACAGTCTTAAGGATCTACGTTTCGAAAATATGTTTTAATCGATGCCCATGAACAGTACCGAATGAACAATACCGTATATATGAACAGCGCTAAATAGTAACAGTGAACAGTACTGTATGAACAGTACCGTACATATGAACAGTAAACTACGTATGCGTACTGAAATGAACAACGACATCTCCAATCTTAAATAAAGACTAGAACAGAGTGATTATACCTGCTTTGATCAGAAAAACCCTCCAATTGCTCCAAAAGAGGTACCCAACAGTACATCTTTACTACTGCTATGCAGAAACTAGGGTTTTCCCCTTTTTACTACTATATTTGCTGTCTAAAACAGCTGAAGAACAAGAGAAGAGAAGAGAGTAAGCACATAAATTCTTTCTTTCTTGCTGGAATGAATTTTCAGAATGAGGGGGGCGGGGGGTTTATATAGATTTTTCTAGCAGAAAAAAACGAAACCGCACAGTTACAAATAGTTTGTTACTGTAGCTACAGTGCCTATTACTGTAGCTACAGTAACCACCGAATCTTATTTTGTCTGCCGACAAAATAATGACCGTATTTGTGAACAGTAACCATATATTTGAATAGTAATTTAAAATTTTTTTTTAAAATTGTAACTTAAATTTCGGGTATTACAACACTAAAATTGTAGGTATTACAAACAGCTTCCTCTTTGTTCTTCATTTATGCTAAAAACGGATAACAAGCAACCACAACAACACGTCTTCTTCGTTCAAGCTACTTTTCCAATCATCCTCTTCTTCTCGTTCAACGAGAACAGCAGTAGCAGCTGGCAAAACCAGCAAAGCTGGTCTTCTTCCTTTTTCTGCTCGTGCTATGATGACCAAGGGTAGCAGCATACGACCTCTTCTTCATCCTCTCTTCTTTGTTCCTCTTCTTCACACAGCGACAGCTTCATGCTGTCCTTCCCCTCCTCTGTTTGTAACTCTTGGACAGCAGCACAACTTCTTCCTTGTCACGGACTAGCAGCTCCAAGCCCAGCCGCTGTTTTTTGTTCCTCTTCTTTATATTGTTTCTTCTTCTTTCAGTAGCGACAGCAGCATCAACCGCAGCAGCAGCAGCAGCATTACTCTGCTTTTACTCCTTCCCCTGCTCGTGTAACGATGTCCAGCTATCCATCTTCTTCACCTTCAGTTTTCATAATCGATAGCAGCAGTAGCACAGAGTGTTCCTTACAGTTTCATGCCCCAAAATCCAACATGCATCACCCCTCTTCATTCATAGCGTCTTCTTCTTTCTAGTTTCTTCATTTTTCCTTTTTTAATTTGCCCAAACCAAGTTCTCCAATGTTCCAGATTTTCCTTCACCGCCAAAACCCAATTTCTGGATTTCGAATTTTTTTTCACTTGATTTATTTAAAACTTTATGATAAAATTATATATATGTTAATAATATCATCACTTGCTCACTTTAATTCTTCTATTACATGTATAAATATTTTCAAGCACCAATTTATTCTGAATTCCCAATTACTTCGTTCACCAATCAAGAACATTTCTCCAATACTCATTTTCATTGTTTTTCATTTTTCATTTTTCATTTTCATTTTCATTTTTTTATAGCCATATCTATATTTTCGATAAGTTTCTAATTTGAACTTTTAATCTTTCGACCTAAATTTATATTTTCAAGAGTTCTTTATTATTATTATTAACACACACAAGTTGTAAAATTCGAGGTTGTTACATAAAGTCTCAATTTCTACAAAATAATATCTCATTTCATATTGACTCGTGACGTAGCACGCTCGAAAAATCCCAGGGTGCTACACGCATAGTCATTATTGGAAGATTTCACTAAATTTGCTATGATCAATAGGTACTTAAAAGATTAAAAAAGGGTGAATTCAAAGAAACCTAACATATTAATTCAAACACATCTCATGCATTATAACAGTTAAGACGACCATGTGCAAGCATTTTTAAATATTAGGTGTTCTAATCAATAGATTGTTTACAATCAACATTAAAAGTGAAAGGACTATCCTTGGTATTTTTCTTTTTTTGGATGAGACATCTATCAATTTAGGATATAGTTTAGGGATCCTAAAGTAAACATCAACCTTCAAAGAAACCTTCATACGAAGACATCAACTATTGATTACACTTTCTAAAGAAAGTGTTGGCTTCCAAGTAGACCTTAAGCAAAATTATGTAGAGATGGTATACAAAAGTGATACAATACCAATAAATGACCCTAAACTCAACCTATCTCAATAGAAATATCTATGGTGATCAAACTTGAATATATCACGTTGAGTCTTCTCTATTTTTCTAGAAACAATATCAATGACGATCAAATATGGATACGGCAAGCCAATATGTAGTTAACATCTTAATAGTCTTTGATTAATGAAATGTTATGGCATATTATGGACAATAGATAAATCATTCTTGCATATGGATAATACCGCAATAAACAAAGATTGAATGGTCATCGAGCACAAAATTTAGGCAATCATTAAATACGATAAAAATTATCGTGACATTCAAAAGTTCCTAACATGCTTTTAAGCTTCACATATACATTCATACATTCATGAACACTACTATGACTCTAATAAATTATTTTAATATAATGAAATATTAACCACATTAATTGTCTTAACTAAAATAATATAGGAGATAGCAAAAGTATCACTTCCATCTAAACTCAAGTTTTGGAGGATTGGAGATTTGTGTTTGGACTTATCTCTAATATTGACTTAAATCATATAATAATAATAATAATAATAATTATAATAATAATTATTATTATTATTAAAATTATTATTATTATTATTATTATTATTATTATTATTATTATTATTATTATTATTATTATTAGCTATCTAAATCATTACAAATGATTCTTGTTGACCATTCCATAACTTATTTAAGCCCTAAAAATTTAGTGACACATATCATGCATATTTTCCACGAAAATTAGACTTATTATCAATTATTAACACATAAAAAATTTATTTTATGTGTGATACCATTTTTGATAAAATAATATTATTCTATAATTTTTATTTGAATTTTCTCCCCTTTTGACATATGAATGCTTTTGACGTGTATCCCATGCTCCCATGTTGATTTCACAATTTACACCCCTACCCACATCTTACTACATGCCACTATTATGTTATACTAGTTTCGGGTCCACATTTGTAATCTTTCCTTTTTTAAAAAAATAAAAAAGATAGTTCGTCAATACTTAAACCTAGGACCTCAAGGTTATTCACTTGACACTCTAACCAATTGTGCCAATAGGCCATACTTTATTTTTTGTGGTTTATTTCATTATGTGATTACTTATGAAATATATATTATTAGTTTTAAAATTTCATCAAATTTTTATAGTATTACAATGTATGAGTAATTATGTAACACTCCATATTTTAATCAAACACATAAATTATGTCAGATAAAAGTAAATGCGTATAAATATACGTATTGTACAGATTATGCGTGTATGTACGTGTTAATTATGCAATCGTATTACAAATACACGTTACGTGTATAAATTATTTAAATTAAATTATTTAGTTGAAATAATTGGTTGGGAAAAAACAAACAGAAAATAAAATAAAATAATAAATAAATATAAACAATATGGCTATTGAGTGATTAATGGGGTATAATTTTGGTTAAATATACCTATATAATGAAATAATATGCATTTAATAAGATTGCTCAAATAAAAAAATCAAAGAAACAAATAAATTACTTTGGAGAATGGAATGGTGTGGTTTGCTTGTATAAAGAATAAGTGGCTAATGTATTGCATTATATTGCACTAGCTTGAATGAAGACAAAAACATATATATATTGTGATTACTAATGTACCTTGATGGCTAATGTATTGTGGGCGGTGGAATTTGGCTTCAAAATTTGCATGGGTTGAGTGAATAGGTGGCACGTGAGGAGCAATTGGTGGACTTGTTATTTAAAGTTTCCTTCCCTCATTTCACCTTCTTTCCGGAATCAAGAACAAGCAGAAACGAAAAAAAAAAAAAAATCGAGAACAGAAACGGAGGGAAAAGAAAGAAAAGGAAAAATCTGATTTTCTCGCCGGATTCGTCCCGTAGGTAAGCTATTTCTTCAAATTTCAATTACAAAAATACTAATTAAGCTACGTACTACAATCCTATCAGTGTAATTTTTAGTAAAATTGATATTTTATAGTTGTACCCAAAAATTGAGTATTTTTCTACAGTGAGTAAAACTCAATAAAAAAATATATCAACACACTCCTGGTGATAAGTAGATCTCAAATATATGGTTAGGTTTCGTTCGTTTATCCTGTAGGTGTCAAAATAAATACCCAAAGTTTTATAACCTCTTGATAGGCTTTTGATAGTGTTAAACCCCAATGAAAGCTTGATTTGAAGCTATAGGAATGTAGAGAATGAAAATACGGACTCATTGACACCAAAATAATGAATTTTAGATATCAATTGGAATTATGGTAAACGATTGAGCAATGAGGTTTTTAAGAAAAATATAAAAAATTACGAAAAATATGATTTAAAAGCCTATTTAAGTTATTTTTTGCCGTAAAAATATTTTATATGAGTAAAAAATTAGTTTCATGATTATTGAGATTATTCGAGTCAATGCGCATTAATACGTTAGGTCTGATGTGCGTGTATGATTAAAAATGAGAAATAAATACGTTAGAAATTGATTATAGAAATGAATTTAAATTTGATTGGTGCTTTTGCAATTATTTTTGATAGGATAATTTTTGTGAATTGAGTATAGAGGTTAAAGTGGATACTGAAAATTGATTGACAATAATTTTGGTGAGTAATATTTATTCTTGGGTATTTCGGAGAATATTGCTTTATGTTTAAAACTTCTGATTTTTCTTAAACATGAATGGATGCACTTGATATGATATGAAATGATGGATTATATATTATTGAATTTTACAGTAAAGGTTGGAAAAGCTGGTTATTTACCAAAGAGTGAGTTACGTGAACGGGATTTAGTGTTGGTATTTTGTGAGTATTTCTTTATCTTTGTGGTTTATATGGCATTGTAGATAAAAATGGTTTGAATGTAAGCATGTTATTGATATGAGCATATATTGCATTTGATTTGGCTTTCATGAAATTTTATTTATATGGCAACGTGTTTTGGATTTGCAAGAGCAGATTTAAAATATGATATCGTTTCGATGGACTGAGCCATGAAGAATAATACTTCTTTATGTGATAATCCTATGAGACTGAGCCATGAGAAGTATCACCCTTTTCCTATGTGATAATCCTCGAAATGAGTTAGAAATGGAAAAAATCAGAGTTGTAGTCTACTTTTGTTGAGGCCAAACAAGAAGTGAGACTGACTCTAGATCCAGAAGGATAAGGAGATGCATAATTGTTTTAAATGGAAGGATAAGGAGATGCATGATTATTTTAAATTAGCATGAGCACTATGTTAAATGCATTTATGTATTGTGTAAATGAGTATGCTGAATTTGAATGTTTTATTTGATTTGAGAATTTGC
>JAJIYU010016306.1:0-12240 GCA_030144865.1 Tinospora cordifolia | reverse complement strand
TAATTTTCATTTAATTATCCTAATTTTTATTATATCTCCAATATAAATTATTTTTCATGTGCCAACCCACCATTTGCACCCAAAATTTCTTAAAATCTTTGAAATTAATTTTCACTTGACTTATTTCATATAATTTCCTCAAACTTATTTATCTTTAATCATTTGACAAAATTTTGGGGTATTACAGTTTCTAACCTATGCCCTAAAGTGTTTTAATTTATTTCTGATCCACTGTGCCTTTGAGATAATACTCGGTCTCTACCTATACCTATGGTAATGGTGTTCAACTCAATTGCCTCTCTTGTGATGCCATAGTTCCCGAATCAGACTCGTTCCCGATTATGGATCAACCTTTAAGGACATCTTCCTAAAGTTTGGATCAAACCATCAGGGATAGTACAGCTTCTAAGAATGTCACCAACCCTCAAGAACACCTCTATAGGGCCAACCCATTGGGGCATTCTTTCCAATGAAGGCACCAACCATTTGAAGACCATTATAAAAATAAACCATCAGGGGTACTTCTTCCAAGAAGGGTCATTAACCTTCAGGGATACCCTCCTCAAAAAGAGATCAACTATCTGAAACTCCCCTCAGTATTCAAGTCACACCTGTAATCAATGACTCTGGTACTCTAGCATCACTTCAATCTTACCTAGATCTCTACCCATACTACCCTTTTTCAAAATCATATCCAAGAAAATTTATTTTTCGGTGAAATCAAATATGATGAAATTCATTTTTAGTGAAAATCAAATTCAGTAAAATCTCCATTCTAGTGAAAACAATTTCTAGTGAACTCAAATCTAGCCGAGTATCATAAGACTGAGCTCTGATACCATATTTGTAACAACCCAATTTTCAACCGGATCTCCTGTCACGTGTGGATCGTCGCCCATTAAAAATTGGAATGCTACTTAAAATTTTCTTTCTGTCCAAATATTTTTCTTTAAAATTAAGCTCATAAACTTTTATTTTCAAGTCAAAGTCTAGATAGATGTTTTATACAAAACAGAAGATCAAAATAATTTCTCAAGATATTCACCGGATTTCGCAATACAATTTATAAATAATGCAGCGAAAATCTTTAAAGACTTGTATTAAAATAGAAATGTTAAACATATACCATTGTTCACAAATTTAATCAAACGAATACATGAAAATCGTTTCAGAAAGATTAACAAAATACCACTTCCAACACCATCTATCCCAGACTACCTCCACATGAGGTGTCCAATCAAAGTGCGAGTCTTTTGACGTAGGTTATAGTACTCTAAGTCCAAATGTACCTGAAAATAAAGTGTGAGTGAGCTCGAAAGCCCAGTGGATCGTTCCTACATATCACATGCATTTTACAGACCCAATCCAAAACATTACAAACACTTTCAAATATTAGGTGTTTCAAAGATTCATTTGTTTTAGTTGTAGTCTAAGACCAGAAGAGGGTTGAGATGCCTCTCGGTATTCCCTGTGATCCAATCAAATCTCAGAGGGTCTCAATAACAATCTAAAATCAATTGACACACACATCACAACCTAAGAGAGAATACTTATCGCGACTCGTACTGTCTCCCAAAGAATTCGAGCTATCACAATCAGCTCCGGGTGGGAATACCTACAATCCGCCTTCTAGCTCGACAATATCAAGCGATAACATATAGGAGATGTTACCTTGATCCGCTTTAAACTTGACAATTGCACCGGTATGTGGATTCTTAATAAATCATCGTCTTATTTTAGTTTTACAAGCAATCTCAAAACACATCAAGCATCACATAATTCACTAGGAAAATAATTCCAATTATGCATGCAAGTTAACATTGTAAGGTGCATGAATAAACAATAGGATCTAGATGCATATTTTCCTTACTCATGCATGCCATAATTGAGTAAATCTAAGTGCAAACCTTTATATTTCATCATGTCATGAACTAATTATGCATGAGTCTGAATCATTCATCATACATCACACATCATTCAAATAAACCAAACAATTTCAATCAATTTCCTAATAAGATTCTAATAACCTAGAACTATTCAATCAAATGCTTTGAATCTTAAATCCATATAATACATATGAACAAGGAAGCCACGCCCACCTAATTCTGCCGATCTTCAGGGTGACCTTGCTTTCCTTCAAGTTATTCGTATGGATCTGAAATACAATAATCAATAAAATTCCTAAGTTTTTAATTCACATAGATCTTATTCAAAATATTCTTAAGCTTAAAATTTTCTAAACTAATTATGAAGTCTAAATGTTAATTACAACTAAGTTTGGATTATTCCTAAATTCTATAATTTTATACATTCTAATTAAAATAACTTCTAAGTTCTCTAAATTTATTTAATTTGAAATTACAGCTTTAATAATTTACTTACAAACCTTTTTGTAGAATTTGACTTCTAATAACTTAATCTTCAAAATTTTAATAATTTATTAATATCATAATTAATTTAATTGCGAACAAAATAAGACTTCTAGATGTTCTAAGTTTAGTTTCAAAGCCTAAGATTTTATTATTTTCTCATAAAAGATTTTAAACTCCTAAGATTTATTTTTCATATGTTTAACTAGCTAAATAATTAAATTTTTAGACTTCTAAATTTTTCTTATTGTTCATTTATTATATAAAAGGTGTCCTTAATTAATTTGAGATTTTATCAACAGAAATCTTAAATCTAAGTTTTCTAAAATATTAAGTCTTCTTTTCAATTTTGCTAAACATTTAAATTTAAGTTAAATTATTTTACTAATTTATTTTAAATTAATTTTAAGTTCAAGATTACAAAAAGAAACAAATAAATCAATCAATCAAACAATCAATAAAATAATCATCACACCTTTCTGAATTTGCTCCCCGTTCAGAAATTCGCTTTCATGCAAAACAAATTCAATCCACACTCAATGCTTCCCATACGTTCAACCCTCAAATTTCCTCGTCATTCTTTATATTCCTCAACCAAAAATCATCAATCTCACCACACAATAACGATGCACTAATCCAACTCCCAACCGAAAATCACGGCCAACACAGGTCAACACTCCCCTGCTTTGTTTCATCATCACTACCCGAGCAATAACGATGAACAACCAGCATCACCGATAGACACACCTTGATTCTATTCCTCTGTCTGAAATTCACGCTAGCAGTAACACACAACACTATAGCACGCACATCCAATTCACACACACCCACAACATCATGAATAACCCCAAGCATCCAGCAGCTGTAGCAACACACACTTATCACGTTCCAACTGTAGCAACACAACTTGTTTTAGATTTATTCTTCACACCTAATCACGCACCCTCCTCTGTTTGAATTCATCCTCTTCTCTCTGTTCCTATATTTTCTTGATAGCACGGACCTGGCAACCCACAATCAGAAAATGAAACAACATTTGTCATTGCCTCTCCTTTCTCCTAGCCAAACGCACCAGTTCAACAAACAAAACCAGATTCCTCTTTGTTAGATTTTCATGGCCCAAATCATCATCTTCTTCAACCTTGGTCCGTCCAAGACCCAAAATCAATCCTACTGTTATTTCTTCTTTCCATTGTTTAATGATCACGGTCATCACTCATCAGCCGTAATTACCAACCAAAATCCAAATATTAACGCCCCTGTTCTTCCTCTGTTTTTCATTCCATTATCACCACCAGCAAAATCCAAATTCTTTTCCAATTCCATGACGCATCAGCTAGGCTAGAGCCTCTCTTCTTCTTCACAGCGTGAACGCAACAGCATAGCTTGCTAGTTCATTCTTCTTTGTGCGACAAAACACCACTGAATGTGGCTGCAATTTCGTGTTCTTCTTCCTTGTTGTCCGTTTAGCTAATTCCATCCACGAAATCCAGCAATCATGGCTCGTCATCTTCAATCTAAACCAACACACATGCCCAAAAATCGAACGACAGAAACCTTCTTTGCATTTCTTCTTCTCCATCTTGCAGCGGCAGCTCAGATTCACCTTCTTCACACACAGATTTGTTGCAGATTTGTGCTCTTTCCTTGTGCCGCAACTCCCCACAGCTTCTCTCTGTTCGGCAACAGGGACAATAGTAGCTTGAATCTTTCCTTCTCCTCCTCTGTTCGTGATTCGCAACAGCTATTCGTCATCTTCATCGTCTAGTAGCAGCAGCAGCCCACAAAACTTGTTCTTTTCTCACATGATCAGGACGCAGCAACAGCCACGTTTTCATCTCATGTGTGTATCACATCCAACACGACATCTACAGCTCTTACCTTCAATTATCTGAATGCCCCCCCAGAAAATACCCCAACCAGCAGCTTTTACTTTCGTCCTCCTCTGTTTCTTCTTTGTTTTATCCAAACCAGCAGCTGTAATTTTTCCTCCTTTCTCGGTCCAACGTCGAACAACACTTCATGGCAGCACCCAGCTAGTCATCTTCTTCATTCGTGTTCGTCTTCTTCATCAAAACAAAACACACCAGTTGTCTTACAACGCCCAACCAGTCACCGCCCCATCCATCTTTTTCCATTTTCCCAATCTTTCTTTCTCAATCCAGACTTCTTCCCATTCGTTCCTCTGTTTTCTTTTTTTATTTTGTATTTTTTCTAATCACTTAAATTAATTAAACTTTATACTATAAAGTTATATACACATGTTAATAGTGTAATTCTCTTCTTCAATACTTCTATTATATGTGTTAATTATTTTTTTCAACCATCCATTCATTCCAAATTCCCAATTACACTTTCACCAATCCATAAAATTTCCTAATGCTACATTTCATCATATCTATTTTTTCTAGCTAATTCAAGTAATATCGATTGTAAATTTATTATTTTGTTTCATTTTATACCTACTTGCAACGTGGCATGATCGCAAAGTTCCGGGGTGTTACACATAACTATTTAAAAATAAAAATTCAACGAAAGTCTAATAAAACAAAACTTGGCAACATACTCATATATTGAATGAAAGAAAATATAAGCTTTCTAAATATAGCTACTATTAAGTTTCCATTGCCATCATATTCCATTTCCAGAGAATGTTAAAAAAAGAGGGGTGACCACATAACCCAGTAGATCATCCATCAAACAACTCACTTATTATTTCAAAATCTCTAACACATCCAAATTCACACACTTTCAAACATTAAGTGATGCATACATCAAGTTGGTTCAAGTTGACGTTATAACTGAAAGGGGTTCTACTCCCTTGATGTCCTTAATTGAGATACCCCTCTTTAGGGTGGAAAGACATTTCTTTGTTACTTTCCACTGGATGTCACATACCAAATATCTCTTAGTTGCACTTTGAAACCACACACTCCAACCATGGGTTAAGAACAACTATAGCACCCATATGAGTCACACAATCACATAATCATATAATTATAAAAGAAATTTAAAATATAAGTTTCTGAATTTTAAACAACCAAGAAAGCATGAAAACACTATGGCATGCTTGAAACTTTGAAATAAATCCTAAACATAGATTCTAAGTATGACATGCTCTCATGAGTGATTAAAACATAAAAACATGCTAAATTTAAATTAAACATAATTAAACATGTTGAAAACTGATATTAAACATGCTGAAATCTAAAACTACACATGCATGAAGATGCTAGGAATTTTAAACAAGAAGGTAGTGTTCTAGAAATTTCCTCCACCTTAATCCGAGTTTCTTGTTGAATATGGCAGAGGTTCCCTTTATCTATCACTTTCAGAACTTCAAGAACATCAAGGAAAAGAAAAGAAAACTACAAATCCTAACTTCTCACTAAAATTGAAAGTAAGAACAAAGAAGGTGAGAAGGGGTTGCCAAGACCAAGGCTAGAACAAGCAAATAGGAGGATTTCAACTTTTGCTTTTGGATGAGAAGAATAAGAGAAACTAGGGGGTTTATATATATTTTCAAGAGCACAAAGGGGGACTTTTTAGGCAAGATCACAAGAGAACCTTTCTATACACATCTAGGACGTTTTTGCATGGTTTGGGCAAGTGTGCTCATGGTTTGGGTAAGTAGAATCACCAATGTTTCCAATCCATGTGTGAGCACCATATATGAGTCTTATTTAGTTTCTTAACTATGTGTGAACACAAAATAAGTTTAGATTATATTTTAATCTCTCTTGAACGTCCTCTATCAATAGGGAAACATTCTAATATTTTGTGATTCATGAAATCAAATAAGTTTCTAATATGGGCACACAAAAACAAAGCTTTGGAATGTTTCTTATTTCCTTTGGATCCTCTCCCTTTTTGGCTTCACATGTAAGCATGATGTAAGTTTCTATTTTCTAATTTTTTTTCTAGGTGAAGGAATCTTTCTATATCTCTTTAAATTAGCCACTCTCTACTAAACTTCTATCTTGGGTTTGTCACATGTGTGCCCACACACACATATGAGACATTTTGTATGTAACCTTGGTATACATGATCATTTATCTTGGCACATAGAATCGTTCTTCATGGTTTCTATAGGTGTGGGCATACTTGATCATTTACATGGCACATGGGATCATTTTTCATGGTTTCAAATAATAGAAACGTCCCATTGAGTTTGAGTAGGGTGAGGGTGTACATGATCATGGTGTTTCACCCATGTGACTAACACATATTTAGGGGTGGCCATGCATTCATGGGTCCACAAAAATTTATAAAAAATTAATATCTCCTTATTTATAAGGAATTATGACTTATAACCTATAATTTTGGAATCACATGAAATAAATTAAGAATTTCAATATACAGTTTGACCAAATTGGTTTTCATTTACTTTCCTTATTTAGAACCCACTAAAGACACTATGAAATGAAAATTCAAACCTTGGCCTATTATCCTAATTTTTGGATATATTATTATTTTGTTAGTTCATGTCATCCTATTTCATTTTGGGTTATTTCGATTCCTTGAAGTATCCTAAATGTCAATTCTCTCTAATTTGGACCGCCTGAAGAGTGTTTGGCAAATGAAAACCTTAATCTTCACCAATTGTTTTAATTTTTTGATATGTTGTCCAATTAGTTGGTTCATGTATGACCCCAACCCCTTAAAAATAGGTTTAAGCTCAACCAGAAGGTGGGTTAGATCCTATGTTACATTTATAAGTACACAACTTGCATCTCAATTCCGTTGTTCTAATACGTATTGAAATCCCTCATGAATACACTTTTCATTGTGCTTAATATTCAATTCAACAAGTGCAATACAAGTAAAAAAAAAGGAATACTTCAAACTCTTTATTTATTAAAAAATAAAGAAGTAAATTATTGAATTTATAATTAAGAACTTGAGTACATAATTCTTTAATTAAAAATAAAAATTTCACCAAAAGTCTAACAAAACAAAACTTGGCAACATATTCTTACATTGAAGTCGTATTCAATTTTTGAAAAATGTTAAAAAGAGAAAGGTAAGTACATAGCCCAGTAGATCATACATCAAATAACTAGCTTATTATTTTAAAATCTCTAACACATCCAAACTCACACACTTTGAAAGATTGAGTGATTCATGCATCAAATTGGTTCAAGTTGACGTTATGACTGAAAGGGGTTCTACTCCCTTAATGTTCTTAATTTAGATACCTTTTTTTAGGGTGAAAAGACATTTCTTTGTTACTTTCTATTGGATGCCACGTACCAAGTATCCCTTAGTTGCACTTTGCAACCACACACCACAAGCATGTGTTGAAAACACTCAAAGCACTCATATGGGTCACCATGACAGTATGTGGTTCTTATCATCACTTTCTTATATTTAAGATCACATAATCATAAAAGAAATTTAAAATATAAATTTTAGAATTTTAAACAACCAAGAAAATATGAAAACATCATATGGCATGCTTGAAACTTTAAAATAAATCCTAAACATGGATTCTAAGCATGGCATGCTCTCATGAGTGATTAAAACATAAAAACATGCTAAATTGAAATTGAAACATAATTAAACATGCTGAAAACTAATATTAAACATGCTGAAATCTAAAACTACACATGCATGAACATGCTAGGAATTCAAACTAAGAAAGTAGTGTTCTAGAAATCCCCTCCACCTTAATTCGAGTTTCTTGTTGAATCTGACAAAGGTTCCCCTTATCTACCACTTTTAGAACTTCAAGAACTTTTAATCACCAACAAAAACTACTTCAACAACTCTCTAAAATATTGAAATAAGAACTTCTCACACAAAAGAGAAAAGAGAAGTGAGAAGAGGTGCCAAGAAAAGGATAAGAACAAGCAAAGAGGAAAGTGTCAACTTTTTGCTTTGGGAGGAGATGAATGTGAGCAAGAGGGGGATTTTTATAGATGTTCATGAGCACAAGGGGAGACTTTTTGTGCAAGATCACAAGAGAACCTTTTCATACATATCTAGGAATTTTTGCATGGTTTGGGCAAGTGTGCTCATGGTTTAGGCAAGTGGGCCCACTAGGATTCTTATTCCAAAGATATGAGCACAATTTTGTATCCTAACCAAGTGTAAACACAAAATGGCTCTAGATTATGTTTTAATTCAGTTGGGACATCCATATAGAATCAGATTTGGGCACTTAGCAACTTTCCTTTGCTTGTTTCTTGCTTGGTCATCACACAAACATGCGTAGAAACACTTCTAATTTTGACATTTTTTTATTGAGCAAAGGTGGCTAGTGAGTACATGATCAGACTTGAGGGACACAAGATCAAGGTCTTAGGAATCCTAGGAAACTCTCTTAATTTGGAATTTGGCACATGTGGAGCACACACACATGGTGTAGACGTTTTTAGGGTAAATGGGTACACATGATCATTTATCTTGATACATGGGATCACTAGTTTCTAACCATGGAAAAACTTCTCATAGGTGTATTGTACTAAATCATTTGCATGGTACATAGGATCATTTTGTATGGATTCAAATAATGAACACATTCCGTGGAGCTATGGACAAGGTGAGGGTGCACATGATCATGGTGTTCCTCCCATGTGACTTGCACATACTTGGGGTTGTCATGACTTCATGGGTTCACAAAAATCAAATAAAAATTAATATCTCCTTATTTACAAGGAATTATGAGTTATAACTCACATGAACCTAATACAAATTTTAAGGTGTGTCTAAGAGATCGATGAATTATTTGTATGAGATCTAGTAAGTCTAGAAGATATTTAATGAGAATTGAGTGCGTGATAAGTAGTGACGTGGTTCTCAGTAGATGACATCTGTCCTGGCATTTAATGGTGTGTCTCTCCATGCGTAACAGATGTGACTAAAACGAAGGATCGAGAACTGGGGTGTTATAGGTAAACACATAGTCATGTTTCATATTCAAACCAAAATAAAGCTAAAGAGTTTCCGGTAGTCACTTCCACCTGTTATTTCACTCCTCGCATTCTAACTCTCGCCTCAATGGTTCGGAATCCTTAACCTTTAAGAATTATAAACCATTCCTTAGTGTTTATTATATAAACCTTTTACATTATCAATCTAATTATTCTCAAGTCAAATAGGTGTGTTAAGTGCAGAAAAGTGCAAAACAATGGTTATATTGTGTTCTGTAACCTCTTAGTTTTGTGGTATAGGGCAATACAGTGGTGGTCGAGATTTCATGTGCGAAAGATCTGAAAAAATGGCCATTGCATTACTGCGATACTCCCAGCTTATACTAGTAACACGTGGTGATTCTTGCATGTGCAGCGTACTAACTTGTGCAACACCACAATATTCATTAGGTGTTCTAGGAAGTTGCATTCCGTGTGTGGTTCCCTTTTCCTTACTAACTTGTGCCACACTGTAGCAATCATTAGGTGTTCCGAAAAGTTGTATTCTATGTTTAGTTCCCTTTTCCCTCATGTCTGAGACTTTGACATCTCAACTTAAGATTCAACAATAGGTATTTCAGCAAGTAGGAGTGTTTTATACCTTGTCGTCAATCGTCCCTCCTCGGTTAATCTCTCCAAGATACCTTGGGCTCCTTCTATTCACTTCATATCACTTCATATCACCATTCTACAAACATGTAGTTGCCCACTCCTCTTATAGTCGATGCTCTCCTTCTTCTCTTAGTGTTCGTGATACTGTCAAGAAAGGTTTGAACGGTGAGAACTAGTCTTAGATATGTAGGGGAGGGAAAAGCGTTTACTTGTGATGGCTGGTTTCTTAACATTGCTTCTAATCGCAGGACTGTGATTCCATGACCTTGCCAAGATTCATGAGTTTTTTATTGCAGGACTGTGATCCTCCATACTAGAACTGTAGTCCCACGATGAGACCCATTTTCAATCACAAGACCACAGTCCTCAATACCAGGACCGCGATCTTCATGCGAAGTCTTTCTTTCACAAAATTAGATGCAAGACAGCGGTCATTGTATTGAGGACCGTGGTTCTAACCCCTTGTTTTTTTTAGTTTGGGTCATTACAATGTGTCCCTAGTTCTCGAATGTTGGGTGATGGGTGTGCCTATACCCCTAGGCGATTGGCCAAAGATTTGCTACGTATCTTTAGATGTGGAAGTGTGGAGAGAACACCAAAGTTAGCCCCTTTGGTTTAAATGTTAACTGATAAATAATCAAACTGTTTGAATCACCTAATGTATTGCTAAATATTTGCATGTTCTGTATTTTTAACCTAGATAAAGTTATTGATGTATCGTCTATGATCCACTAAGCTCTTGAGCTCACCCCACTTCTATTTTTAAGTAATTTTTGAAGATGTTCGTGCTGATGAGTAATGTCAAGACATTTCTCAGTAGTTGAGTACCTCACTGTTGAGGTGTAATGTAATAGCCCAGAATTTTGTCAAATAATTTAAAATAAATAAAATAAGCTAAGTGAATTAATTCCAAGGATTTGAAGAAAATTTTTGGTGCAAATTGTGGGTCGGCACATGAAAAATAAAATATATTGGAGATATAATAAAGAATTAGGCAAATAAGACCTTAATTTGATAATTTAATGAAAATTACAATTTAGTAGAATTAATTATGAAATATAAGGAATTACTTAAGAAATAAATAGATATAATACGCATATTGGCTAATATGCAAATAAATAAGGTGTGTGTTAACATAATAAATACTACATATTATGAGAATATGTACATAGAAAATTAAATAAAAATGTAGTGTATATGTATTCATTAAAAATAAATAAAGCATTAGTGTATAATTACATAAATTATTATCTGAAAATAAAATATGAAATAAATAAAAATACATGGAAATAAAAAATATAGATTATTTAATTATTGGCATTAAAAATATTAAGGAAATAAAAAAAATACCAAATAAATACAATATTAAATAATTAAAAAGGAGAAAATTAGCAAAATAGATGATTGGGCAATACAACCAAGTTTTTATCAATTAGAAAGTGTATAATTGCTAAAATTTGGATTATAGAAGCTTTAGAAGTTGATTTTGATAATAGAAACTGCATCCAACGGCCAAAAATCCATCATCCGCACGATCTGAGATCTCACGGTCACGATTAAAGCCCAAAACGATGTCCAAGAGCACCGAATCACGCAAATCCAACGGTCCAAACTTGATCATCCAGATCCAACGACCCAGATCAAAATCGGAGTTGGAAATCGCGAACACACCGCGATTGAGGAAGATCGGACGGTCTAGATGCATTTCGTTGATCGCGAACGACAATCTGCGTACGAAAATCGAGGACGATCTGACGATCTACACTGATTTTGTTGATCACGAACGTGATCTGGTTGATGCGCTCGAGAATGATCCAACGCCTGAGATCGAACCTGCCTGATCCAACGGCCGAAGATCCATCCGCGAAAATGAATTCGCGATCTATTGATGCGATCAAGGAAGATCCAACGGCTGCGATTAAGCTGCTTTGATAAATAACCGAAAATCCGAATTAAATCAGTAAAAATGCTTCAAGAATTCGAAAAATGATTTCTAAAATCCCAAAAATTTTCAAAAAAATTACTTGCTAATCTCTTGTGCTTCGGGGGCACGAAAATTTGAATTATTGGCAAGTTTCTTACAATGAGAACACCACAAACTTGTCATTCTATACACTTTTGAAGCCTATATAAACCCCCTATGCTCACAAATCAAATCATCCCAAGCAACAAGAGTTGAGTTTTCATCTTGTGCTTCAAGCCCTCTTCTTGGCACCCCTTCTCACTTTTCTTTCCTCTCTTGAGTGTGAGAAGTTCTTGGTTTGGGGATTCTTCTTGGGTGATTGTCTTGGTGTTTGAGCATTGCGAACTATTGCTTCAACTTTGGGGGAAACTACATATCAAGG